>JAVJIF010015611.1:0-83385 GCA_038442645.1 Agave tequilana
AACGCAGATGGGAAAGCCGCGTCTAAGAATCCGCGTCACCTTTCTCAAATTGGAAGGCGTTCACCAGCGTTTTAGAGGAGGTCCACGTTGTTGGCCCAATGGCCTTCCACTCTAGTTTTGATGATGATCAACACTCATGTAGTTATGTTTACTATATTCTTGTGTTTCTAAGTTTAGATCATTAACAGGATATTAGTTGGTGATTAGCTTCAACAAGATGATTAGAAGCTATTCATGATGATTCCGGTGCCAAAGCTTAAAGATCATACCTTTGCACTTGGAGAATCACGGAGTTTGGAACGAGTCTACTTGAAGATGAAGATCGTCAAGAAGACTTAGGTATCTAGTTTAGAGTTTGTGTTTTAGATCCATATTTGTAAAGCTTAGTTTAGTTGATATGCTCAAGTGCACAAAACACACACGTTTCATGATTTGGTTTTTGATTTTCATGAATAATAGATCAAAACAAGTTTACCTTATACCTTTGTATATAGATATGTTCTAAATATACATACATGCTTTAAACTTGCTAGACAACTTATTTTGACTATCTATTCATGTTTTGGAAAATTCTAGTTTGATAAAATACAAGTTTTGTTTTTGATAAAATTGGCAAGACACAAAATGAATTGATATGATTGATATATGTCTTGAAATTTTTATCACAAGTTTGGTTATCAAAGTAAAATGATAAAACAAGTTTTAGAAAAACATATTTTTAGAAAAACAGTTTTTTATTGTGATTAAAACTATTTTTTAGATTTACTGTGAATTTATGGGATTTTTATTGAGTAAAAAGACCTATTTTCAAATCCCGTATCTGTGTAGTTCTGCACTGTGCCTGCCAGGCCAGTTCGGTCGACCGGACCGGTCGACCGCACCAAAGTGGCCGGTCGACCGGTCGGTCGACCGATGTGCACAGACGTGCACGCTGGCTACATATTGTAGTCGGTCGACCGGACCGGTCGACCGAGTTGAGAGTTCAACTCTCAGGATGTTTCGGTCGACCGGGCCGGTCGACCGCTAGTGCCCAACGGTCACTTTTTCTGACCGTTGGCGGTCGACCGGGCCGGTCGACCGACGCCTGTCAGAGCTGCCAGCTCAGCTCTAACGGCTAATTTTCTGTTTGGCCTATATAAACTCCATCTCTTTGGGGATTTTGGCCAAGTTTTTTAAGGAGAAAAATTTCTGGTTTCTAGAGGATTTAAAACAAGTTTTCAAAAGTGTTTGGGGCTTTAATTCTTCAATCTTTATTGTTTTAGGTTTTTGGAAAAATCAAAGAAAAGAATATTTTGGGAGATTTGTCTTGGTTTTCATTCTATATCTTTTGGAAGGATTTTCCCAAGTGATTTTCTTTGTTGCTAGTTTTCCAAACACCTAGTTTTCCACACTTGAGCTATCTTCTATCCTAAACTATTAGGATCTTGTTTTTGTGGAAAAAGATAAGAGAAAAAGAAAGAGAAGAGTTTGAGGTTGTTTGTTGTAAACCTCTTTGTTGTAAACATCCTTTTATTTGTGAATCCTTCTTCGGTAGAGGTGATCGGGTGATTGAGTTGTATCCCTCAAGTGTGAGGTGATAGTGTTGGTTGTGAGCCTCTTCGGTAGAGGTGTTGTGGATTGTGGTTGTTGTAGCCTCGGTGGCTTTGTAAGTGAGAGAGGAGTTAGGTACTCCTTATAGTGGATTGGGAAATCCTACACGGTGGTGTAGGCGGGGATGTAGAGCAAGGTGCTCGAACCTCGAAACAAATCTTGGTGTTTGCGTATTGATCCATTGTCTCTCTAACTCTCTCTCATTTATATTGTGCAAAGCATCATACTTCATATCATCATATCATATTTGCTTGTGTTGAGCATAACTCATATTGCCATATCATATTGCTTGTGTTGCCTTGCATTATTTCATATTGCTATATCCTTTATTGCTTGGCTTGATTGTGTGTGCACATTGCTTGGATTGCTTGTGTGTGTGTGCCTAAACTTATACTCATCCAACAAGAGCTTCATATAGCACCTCAACCCATTTCAAGGGGAATCAAGGGGAGTTAGTCCAGAGCCTCGCAAGGGGAATTCGGCTACACTTGTTGTATTGTATTAGTTTGTGCATAATTTGCATTAGCTTCCGCATTTAGCGCACTTAGTTTGCATTTAGTTTCTTAGATTAGCACTTACACCTATTCACCCCCCTCTAGGTGTTTTTCAATTAGTATCAGTGCTAGTGCTCCTGATACTTAGGCTTAACATCCTAGGAGTGATCCATTTGCTTGCTAATCTCATTTGCATTTGTTTGTTTGCACATTCATATAGTTTTTACCATGGACTTCATGACCCCTCCTAGCTTTGACCCTTCCAACATTGATGTTTGGAAGTATAGGATGTCCATGTACCTAAAGACCCTAGGTTTGCATGTCTTCCTTGCCGCCACCAAGAGATGTTATCTTAGTGATGGTAATCATATAGGGGCCAATGCACAAGCCCTAAGGCCATAGAAGCACTCTTCCTAAAGATTATCTCTTATGTGTTTCTAACTTTGATTCCGCCTTTGCAGTGTGGAACAAATTGACAACCACCACCACCTCGGAGCTTCAAGTTCAAATCAAGAAGAGGAATCTAGTGGAGAATCCGAGCCACAACAATGCTATATGGTCCAAGGGAATGACTCCCTTGAGGTACATTCGGAACCCCACTTAGATAGTGATGATGATGCTAGTTCTTCTAGTAATGATATTGTTGATCCCCATGCTCTAAATGAAGAACTTTCAATAGTATGTGAAAAGTTAATTGAAAAATATAAGATTTTGAAAAAGAAAAGTCTAGAAATTGAAAAAGAAAATAAGTGTTTGCATGATAGACTTGACAATGTTTTGCAAGAGAAGGTTGAGGTCTATAATGAAAGGGATTCATTGAGATCTCAATTGGAACTTGCACTTAAAGAAAATGAATTTTTAAAGTCTAAAAATGATTGCCATGCTATTTAAAGAAAAATGAAAACTTGTCTTCTAGAGTTGATTTTGTTTTAAAAGAGAATGTTGTTTTGAAAAACAAAATCATTTCTATTTCCAATGATTTAAATGTTTGCTTAGAGAAAAATATTGTTTTGCAAAATAAGATTGATTCTCATGTTTGCCATGCTAGGGTAGTTTCACCTAAATCACCCATTGCATTTTCCACTTCTTCTATGCTCGAAATGATATAAATTTGTTAAAGAAGAAAATGGATTGTTTGGGCTCCACTATGAGCCAATGTGCCATGAACCACTCACGATTGAAAACTTGGTTCGAAAGAAACAAGTTCCAACTTCTATGCATGCACACCCTCCACGGCATACACATGCTCCTCACGGACACCATCAACACATGTATGCTCATGTGTACTCATGTACACATTGTGGACGTAAGGGCCACCTTGCTAAATTTTGTTATGATAGATTACATACTCCTAATTTAGCAAAGAATTTTGTTTGGGTTAGAGAAGGTACTAACCCCCATGGACCCAAGAAGATATGGGTACCAAAGACCACCCCTCCTATTATTTTTGATGTAGGTGTGGGCTCTCACATGACGTGAGAGTGATGACACCTTGGAGTGGATGCGTTCCGGACTTCATGGAAATCAAATTGGATGCATCACTTTCAAGGGAAGATTTGGTGGAGATGACCACCATGTTTTGGAGACAAGGAAAGTTGCTTCTTCGGTTTTTGGTAACAATCCTTTACTCCCATTTATTGTTTACATGCTTTCCATTTCATTGCTTATAGCATGTTTTGATGTTTTATAGCATGTTTCATTGTCTATGGATTAGTATGTCCATTCCATGTTTATAGATCCTTGACATACATGTATAGTATTTGAGACACATATGCTTATATGAACCCATATTTAGTGTTCTCACTTTTGTTTAAGCTATAATGTACATCATGAATCTAATACATGTGAATTTACATAGTAATCATGTTTTAGTTTTATCATGATGATTTTTATATTGTGTTTTGATGCTTCATGTTAAGGTTACTTGTTTAGATGTTAGTTTTCATTAAGACTAGGAATTATACTTGTACATATAGTGGGCCACAAATAAATCTATATATGTATGAGCTTGAACGCTTATTTGAACCCATTA
The DNA here is from genome assembly GCA_038442645.1 of Agave tequilana. Lineage (NCBI taxonomy): Eukaryota > Viridiplantae > Streptophyta > Magnoliopsida > Asparagales > Asparagaceae > Agave > Agave tequilana. The sequence continues at coordinate 4,117 of JAVJIF010015611.1, forward strand.
GATGTGCTAGTATAGTCTAGTTTGATGATTCATACATTTCAAACTTGTATTCCATTTTTGGATTTGTTTTATGAGTTTCACTTCATGTATATGTGTATTATTGTCAAACTTTAAGATATACATGTATACCCTTTGAGTCATTTGCCTTTCATGCAAATCTATATATGGACTCAATTATGTTTAGGGATATGTATGTATACTTCATGTTTGACAATTCATACATATACCTTGAAATGAAATTTGTTGTGATGAAAATTTAGTTTTTCATGTTTTATGTATTTATGTTTAACTTCATGTATATGTCCATCTAGTTCAAACTAATCTTATACATATACATCTTTTTGAGCCACGTGCCTTCATGAATATTCATTTAGTAGACTCGTTGAGTTTTGGATATGTATGTATATTTTAGCTTGTATTAGACATACATATGCCTTGAAGATTAAATAAGGAGTTTTATATGATTTTTCATGTTTTTGATGGAAGTATGTTTTAAGGAATAATTGAGCTTAATGAAATATTTTTCATGATTATGATCTTCACATATTATTTGTACACTCATATCTATTGCTCATGTTTTGTTTCTCATGAGTTATGCTTTATTGGTTAGAGTGATGATTATCATGTGAATTTCATTTTTGTTTTATTCCTTGCTTGAAGGATTTCGTGCTAGTTAACAAATTTTCCATTTAACTAGTTGCGGTGTTCTTCATTTTGGTAGTGATTTTCAAACAAAACTACATTTTCAAATCTATCTTTGAAAACCCCTACCATCTAAGGGCGGTAGGATGGGAGATCATGTTCATGTATGCCCTAAATTAAAAATCTTTAAAACTTGAATTATGATTGGGTGGTAGATAATATGATGTATACACTTGAACTTATTGTTATGTCAATTGGTATCATTGAACTCTTTCAATTGGTATCATTTTGATCTTCTTGTATACTCATATATGTCTTGTATGTATGTATGCTTTAAATTCCAAGTATATCAATTTCTATTGGTATCTATCTTTCATACATATATATGTTTGTGTTTATGCTAGTGCTTGAGTTTCAATTTTGTTTAAATTGATTACTTTTAAATTGTTATCAAGACTATGCATGTCTTTAGTTTGTTTTTCATAAAGGGGGAGAAAATTTGATTTTGTATTTCAATTGGTATTGTACTCCCACTCTTTATGATTAAAAGTTATTATTTTAAACATATGATATCAACATCAAATTATATTTTTTTTTAAAAATGAACAATTCTTACAATTGGTATCAATGTTTCTATGTAAAATCTTTTCAATTGGTAAAATATTTACAATTGTATCATATTTAAGAAATTCAAAATTTGTTTTGGATTCAAGACTTATGTTTAATTACAATTGGTATTTTTCAAAATGTTGTTTAAATAAAATATTCAAAGTTTTGATTTGTATTTCCTATATGCAAGGAGAGCTTAACATCTCTCTTACATATAGATTCATGTTGAGTATATTATAAATTGAGGAGCTTGACAACTCTTCTTTATATGATATACGTGTGTAGGGGGGGCTTCACATCTCCTCTTATGCATTACATAATATGTGTTATGTGAATTAATGCTTGTCATCCTTTCTTCATGTAATGCATATGTGTAGGGAAGCTAACTTAGCGTCTTCCTCTTCATGAATGTATATAGCATATAACATATATTGATCCTTGTTTATTGGTATCAAGATGCTTCATTGACATATTTTCTAATTGATATCATGTTTGTAGTCACCCCTTATTGACTTTGTTTTTGTTTTAGACAAAAAGGGGGAGAACATTGTCTTTTATTGTTATGTTTGACATAAAGGGGAAGAAAGATTTTTACCCCTCATTTTATCTATGGTTTTGATTGTTTACCCCTTTGTTGATGATTGACAAAAAGGGGGAGAAGTATTTGTGTTTTATATGCATGCTTATGTTTATGCATATATTATGTTTTAATCTCAAGAATATTAAGTTTAATTGATATATAGAGTTTGCTTTGTAATTGGTATCTAGAGCTTATTTTGTTTTGAATATTCCATTTGATATCTAGAACCATTTATTGTTTATGCATATGCATGTTTCATATTTAATATTCATTGCATATATTTATTGTTTATCCCTATGCATGAGTTAAGGGGGAGCTTCTTTGAAGCTTAACTTTAATCCATGCATATATAACTCCATGAGTTTTGTCATCATCAAAAAGGGGGAGATTGTTGGCCAATGCCTTCCACTCTAGTTTTGATGATGATCAACACTCATGTAGTTATGTTTACTAATATTCTTGTGTTTCTAAGTTTCAGATCATTAACAGGATATTAGTTGGTGATTAGCTTCAACAAGATGATTAGAAGCTATTCATGATGATTCCGGTGCCAAAGCTTAAAGATCATACCTTTGCACTTGGAGAATCACGGAGTTTGGACCGAGTCTACTTGAAGATGAAGATCGTCAAGAAGACTTAGGTATCTAGTTTAGAGTTTGTGTTTTAGATCCATATTTGTAAAGCTTAGTTTAGTTGATATGCTCAAGTGCACAAAACACACACGTTTCATGATTTGGTTTTTGATTTTCATGAATAATAGATCAAACAAGTTTACCTTATACCTATGTATATTAGATATGTTCTAAATATACATACATGCTTTAAACTTGCTAGACAAACTTATTTTGACTATCCTATTCATGTTTTGGAAAATTCTAGTTTGATAAAATACAAGTTTTGTTTTTGATAAAATTGGCAAGACACAAAAATGAATTGATATGATTGATATATGTCTTGAAATTTTTATCACAAGTTTGGTTATCAAAGTAAAATGATAAAACAAGTTTTTAGAAAAACATATTTTTAGAAAAACAGTTTTTATTGTGATTAAAACTATTTTTTAGATTTACTGTGAATTTATGGGATTTTTATTGAGTAAAAAGACCTATTTTCAAATCCCGTATCTGTGCAGTTCTGCACTGTGCCTGCCAGGCCAGTTCGGTCGACCGGACCGGTCGACCGCACCAAGTGGCCGGTCGACCGGGTCGGTCGACCGATGTGCACAGACGTGCACGCTGGCTACATATTGTAGTCGGTCGACCGGACAGGTCGACCGAGTTGAGAGTTCAACTCTCAGGATGTTTCGGTCGACCGGGCCGGTCGACCGCTAGTGCCCAACGGTCACTTTTCTGACCGTTGGCGGTCGACCGGGCCGGTCGACCGACGCCTGTGAGAGCTGCCAGCTCAGCTCTAACGGCTAGTTTTTCTGTTTGGCCTATATAAACTCCATCTCTTTGGGGATTTTGGCCAAGTTTTTTAAGGAGAAAAATTTCTGGTTTCTAGAGGATTTAAAACAAGTTTTCAAAAGTGTTTGGGGCTTTAATTCTTCAATCTTTATTGTTTTAAGTTTTTGGAAAAATCAAAGAAAAGAATATTTTGGGAGATTTGTCTTGGTTTTCATTCTATATCTTTTGGAAGGATTTCCCAAGTGATTTTCTTTGTTGCTAGTTTTCCAAACACCTAGTTTTCCACACTTGAGCTATCTTCTATCCTAAACTATTAGGATCTTGTTTTGTGGAAAAAGATAAGAGAAAAAGAAAGAGAAGAGTTTGAGGTTGTTTGTTGTAAACCTCTTTGTTGTAAACACCCTTTTATTTGTGAATCCCTCTTCGGTAGAGGTGATCGGGTGATTGAGTTGTATCCCTCAAGTGTGAGGTGATAGTGTTGGTTGTGAGCCTCTTCGGTAGAGGTGTTGTGGATTGTGGGTGTTGTAGCCTCGGTGGCTTTGTAAGTTGAGAGAGGAGTTAGGTACTCCTTATAGTGGATTGGGAAATCCTACACGGTGGTGTAGGCGGGGATGTAGAGCAAGGTGCTCGAACCTCGAAACAAATCTTGGTGTTTGCGTATTGATCCATTGTCTCTCTAACTCTCTCTCATTTATATGTGCAAAGCATCATACTTCATATCATCATATCATATTTGCTTGTGTTGAGCATAACTCATATTGCCATATCATATTGCTTGTGTTGCCTTGCATTATTTCATATTGCTATATCCTTTATTGCTTGGCTTGATTGTGTGTGCACATTGCTTGGATTGCTTGTGTGTGTGTGCCTAACTTATACTCATCCAACAAGAGCTTCATATAGCACCTCAACCATTTCAAGGGGAATCAAGGGGAGTTAGTCCAGAGCCTCGCAAGGGGAATTCGGCTACACTTGTTGTATTGTATTAGTTTGTGCATAATTTGCATTAGCTTCCGCATTTAGCGCACTTAGTTTGCATTTAGTTTCTTAGATTAGCACTTACACCTATTCACCCCCCCTCTAGGTGTTTTTCACACGTGACTCAAAGTCACGTCCCTTCAGCAAGCGGGGCCCTTTCTAAGGGAAAGCACTTAGCCCATTCTGAGATTTGTAGAAAATACACAAGGCTGTGTCCCTCGCATCCGCTCAAGTCGCGTCTTCATTGACAGGACAAATTCGCGTTACTCAAAGCCGCGTTTGTCCCCACGGATCAATGCCGCGTCTCATCAAAAAGGACTTAGTTCTATCTGAGTTCTTATCAACTGATGACCGCGTCTCCCTATGGATTGACGCTGCGTCTCATCAAAAGGACTTTGTTCCACCTAAGTCCCTATGAAACCAATGCCGCGTCTCGTCAAAAGGGCTTAGTCCTGCCTAAGGTCCTATGGGTCGAACGCCGCGTTTCATTTAAAGAACTTAGTCTCACCTAAGTTCAGCATTCACAGTCAGTTAATCAAAGATTGTGATCAAAAGGTCGAATTCATCCACAGCAAGGCAGCAAAGGAGGTGGAACCAAAAAAAAACTTCAAAGACTTTTATTATATCAAAAATGATAAAAGTTAATACAAAACACTCTTAGTGAACAGAGTGTCCTTTTCTAAAAAAAAAAAGAAAAAAGAAAAGGCTACAAGTCTTGGTCCGCCAAAGAACCGATTTGCTCTCTAAGGCGATGTATCTTATGTTGGCGCGCCTTCTCAACCTCCATGAGAGCTCGGGCCCGCAGATCCGTTTCAGACAAAAATCCCTGTGCTTGCACTCGGAGGGATTCCAGCTCGGACGAACGAACAGAGAGGTCCGCTTCAGCTTGCGCCTTGGCAACCTCTAACTCTGCTAACCTCTTTTCAGAGGTAGCAAGCCTCTGTTCGTTGAAGATGATCATGGCCTCAGCTCTGGCTATAACAGCCCCAGAGTCAAGTGTAGCCTGCTTTGCAGCCTGTATGATCGTCTCTGACTCCTCGGACTCAATCGCCAGCCTTTGGTGATCAGCCTGGACACGTTCAAGAAGGCGAGTGTTATCGGCTATCTTTTCCTCCACCTCTTTTCGCTCCTGCTCTTGAGCGACAAGGAGCCTATTCAGCGCTTCTTGGGCTTCACGAGATGAACCGGTATCGTCCTCCAGGGATCGAAGCTCCCTCAGGTGCTGTCCCAGCTGATCCACCAGCAGCTGACTTGCCTGAGCTAGCGAAGGGCCTCCGGCCAATTTGATGTTCTCGACCTGGTTCCCGAGAAACATCTGGGCGAACTCAAGAGAGCTACCCCTAGTCAGGACAAAATCGATGCATGTTCGCATCGAGCTAAGGAACTGCTGCACCGCCTGGCGTGTCAAAAGCTCCATGATATCATCATCCGAAGTGCTCCCCGATCCCCTTGTTGGCGCAAGAGTCGAGCTGACCACGGATACGGCAGGAACAAGAGCAGCCACTGGCGCTTCTGGGGGTACCACCTCTGCAAGAACCGCCACAGCTGACGACAGGGTAGTGAGCTCGGCCTCCTCAAAAACCTCAGCAGAGGCTTGAGCCGTATGGCCTTCTGGAGGGACACTGATCGCCAGACTCTCTACCTGGGCCCCCTCAGTTCTCTCTGCAAATTATTTCAACATTAGCCATAATGGTGAAGAGAGGAACAATCAAGACATCAAAACTTCCTTACCAAGCTGGAGGTCCAGAAGTGTCGAATCCTTGGGCGAACCCTGCAGAGTAGAAGCCTCCCTGGCTTCATTGGTTGCCTCATCATCCCGCGGAGTGGAAGTCTCCCCAGTTTCAGTCGTTGCCTTCTCTGGAGGCATCAGAGTAGAAGCCTCCCTGGCTTCAGTGGTTGCCTCATTATCCCGCGGAGTGGAAGTCTCCCCGGTTTCAGTTGTTGCCTTCTCTGGAGGCATCCCGGTGGCTAGAGTCTCGACTCCCTCCGGTTGGGTCAACTCTTGCACCATCTCCTCGATATGCAAGGAGGTTGTAGCCTCGGTGTCCTCAGCCAATCCTGCAACATAAAAGGAGAATGTTAAGGCCTCCTCTTCAAAATGAAAAGGGAGATCAGGTCAGAAGGTGAAAAAAGTACCTTCAGCAGGAGCAACCGTTGGTGGTGACGTCGTCGCCGGTTCACACCCGTGTATTTCCTCCTCCGAGATATGTGAGAATTTGCTCGGATCAGGAGGAGCAGGTTCGTCACCATAGTCGATCTCATCCTCAAAGTCGCTTTCCGTGTCGGATGAGGAAGACGATAGTTCAACGTGAGAGGCCTCGGTAGCCGGAGCCTTGCCTCTAAGCACTCCAGTGGTAGGACTGGGGTCAACCATCCGAGGACTGGAGACGAAGACAGAAGGAGACCCGGACTGTTGTACCTCGTCCCTCCTCTGAGCTGAGGAAGACTCGGGCTGAGCTGAGACCCCCGGAATCTCAACATCGCCTCCGGACATTATATCGACCTCGAGCTCCTCGGTCTCGTCAGTGGCGGTGGGCCTGTCCGCAGGCTCCCCTTCCTCTGCAATCCTGAGGCTCCTGCGGTGTAACCTGTGGGCATGGACTAAGGGAGTGTCATCCTTGTCCACCTCTTCCTCCCCCGGCTCCCCAACACCAGAAGGGATGTCCGCAGAGAGAGAAACTGCCACCGTCAAGCCTCTCCAAACCTTCTTTGGGGCAGGCTCAGCAGTGGAAGTAGAGCCTTGACGACGCTTGCCCACCGCCTGTCGAGCCCTGGCTGGTCGCGGCTCCGCCCTAGGTGGTCGAGGCTCCGCACTTGTTGGTTGCGACTCCGCCCTTGTTGCTCGCGGCTCCTCCCTTGACCTTCTCCCGACCTCCCTCAGAGCCTTCAGATACTGCTCAACACCTCGCGAGCGTTTCCCGGACCCCGACTTTGCTTCGAGATTTGCATTGATACTCTCAATGCATGAATACTCCGGAACAAAGTATGGTGTCTGGTTGACCTGGAAGTACCAGGTGCAGAAGCTGAAGCTCATACGGCATTTTGGCCCTTCGATAGGCAAGCGGAAAGTTGCTTCTGTCCCTCCGGCCACGCTGTAATACCAAGCCCGAGCACCTTCGAACAATTCCCGTCGAAGGCGAGTTGGGCATTGGGATTGCCAACGTAGAGTTGATCATAGCCGAACTGACGGGCAAAACGACTCGGCATATACGGCTCGATCGTGCATGAAGTCCCTTGTCGGAAGAGCACATACCCGGGCCGGATATTGATCAACCACCAGAAGACTCCCGCGGACAGCTTCGTGAAGTCATCTAGGCCCGCAGAATCAATAAATAGGTCCCCGAAAGATGCACCAGGGATCTCGGGGAAGCAGCGGTTCAGCTGGTAGTTCGTAGCATCTGAAATGCATTTCCGGACGTAATATATGTAAGAATTACGCCAGTCCGAACTCTCCAACCGCTGCACGAAAGGGACAAAACCCTCACTCCAGGGCACCGGCGTCATCAAGGAAGGACAGTGCATCACATACCAAGCCATCAGGTATGTGTATGGCAACTCGAACCGAGGGTTGGGGCGTTTCACCGTCGGCTTCCCCTCTGCATCAACGATCGGCTTCCCCTGAGAGTCGACAGCCTTTCCCGCCTCACAGAAGCTGTGGGTTAACGCCCGCAACCCGCTCTGAATGCCAGCCACCATGGCCGGGAGAAGGGCTACGGGTCTACCATAGGCCAGGAGCACCGCCGGATACACTACATCGGCGACAATGACTTCGTGTGGCAGCGTGGGCACCACACAGCGCTTCAACCACAGCATCAAGAAGCCCGCCAACAGTGCTCGATCGGAGATAGGAATCCGGGCTTGATTATGAAAGCTTTCGAAAATCATATCAGGTTCGAAACCGTCCTCGCTTGAAACTGTGGTGTAGAAGCCTTCAGGAGCCTAGGTGATCCTGTCTTCAATCTCCTCGTCGGAGCTGGGAACCAGTCGGGTGACCGGATGGTCTTTCTTGTTGACACCGTTAAACAAGTAGCTGGCCCAAGACAGCTGCTTGACTCCTCCCGACCTCAAAGTGGTTAGCTGGCCGCAAATATGGAAGTGGCATAACACTTCCCAATAAGTCTCGTACATTTGAGGAGACCTTTTCTTCATAAGGTTGAGCTCCTCGGTGGATGAGATATATTCCTCATAAGGAGAATCCCCTGTTGCCAGCCCCGAGACCTCATGCAACTCGTGCAGGGCAAGGCCCATCTCTCCGACCGGGGTGAAGAATGTCCCCGTCAAAGGATTGTAACGCTCCAGGATCCCGAAGAAGTTCTGAGAACTCGGCTGGATTCCCCACTGCACGGCCCTGACTGCTGAATACAGCCCCACATGCTCCAGCAGATCTCCAAGATTGGCAAGGACGAAGCTCACCATCCTGTACCACCAATACTTCTCAGTGGTATGAACCCACCCGGGCGCGCGAAACTCGACCGGATAATCACCCTCTACTTGCATGAACGAGTTGAGGAAAGTAGTGCCGAGTTTTGGTATCTCCCCGACTGGGAGATCAGACTTGCGCGACCCGGGGAACAGGCCGAGAACCGCCCTATCATGACTGTCATGACGGTATACCTTCTGGGAGCCCAAGTCACCGAGGGTAACCTCAGGGACGTAGCGGGAAACGTCCCATTTCATCTTCCGCGGGACGGACATGTGCTGGAGGTAAGACAGCGGGAACATCCTCTCCATGACTGGAAGAAAGAATCTTCTATCTCCTCTCTGACGGAGCCATCTATAATTTCCATCATACGTGGAATAGCCGCCATCGCCAATACGATCTCCGAAGAAGAAGGCAGGCTTCTCTAGCTTGACGCGAGCATCCGTTTGGAATGCTGCATCAGTCATAAGCGCCCGAAGGGTTGTTCTGTCAACATCAGAAAGCCTTTTCTTGCGCTCCTGCGACCGGTCAGCAGTCACAGGTACAGTCCTTTGCAGCACAAAGGTCAAATTATGGTCGGCACCTCCTACATGTCCAAAATGGCGATTCTTGGCGAGTAGGGCAGTAGGGTGTGGCACTGCAAAAGAAAAAGGCACTTGATGAGACATCTTATCCGAAATAAGAAGAAAAAAATACCAAGTGTCTGCAGTTCAAACGCAGAAGAGATACTGGACGCAGGAATTATCAAGTCCGCGTCCAGACCTGCAAATCCACGCCCAGACGCAGAAGAGATACTGGACGCAGGAATTATCAAATCCGCGTCCAGACCTGCAAATCCGCGTTAAGGTGAAAGAAACGCAAGGATCAAATCCGCATTCTGCAAACCAAGACTTACAAAAATTTCTAATTCTAAGTGCTTGGACTCAGGTGCCAGATTCATCAAAATCGGCAGCTGATGGCACAGAACGCAAGGATCAAATCCGCGTTCTGCAAACCAAGACCGCGTCCGAACCTTTCACAATTAGAAATATTCTAAGTGAAGGATCCGAAGTGCAGAGCCCACTGGCACCAGGACGTCAAACTCGCGCCTTGGTTATCAACTCAAAGACTGCGTCTGAGACCGCGTCTGAGAATCAAACCGGTTCATATCCTGTGTTAATGGTTCTCCTCCAAAAAGATGACTTTTAGGGTTCCTCAAACTTCTAGTAATGGTGAAGTTTAACCTAAATGGCATTTTACCTCGGAAAACAACGCCCTGCGCAGAGGAAGCGCCCCTCTGGGCCTCGGCGACAGTCGCCTTTGAGGACGATGCGGTTGGCTTGGTCTTGGGTGCCATCGCTAGTAATGAAGATGAACCGTTCAAAAATCCAGTAACGGAGTTGAATAGTTCAAGAGATGAACAGAGAAGAAAAATTCTCTTTCTTAATTCTCTAAGCAAGTGCGTTCGGAGAAGAAGAGATCTCTCTCCAACTGTTGCCTTTTATAGGCACAAGGATTCGCGAAGATACGCGGCGCGTGGCTCGATTAGTTCTGCAGCGAGTCATCGCTTGACGCGTGGAGCAAATCAATTTCTCTGCAGTGAAGATCGCGCACCGTAGCCCTGCAGCGAGTCATCGCTTGACACGTGGAGCGAATCATTTAATGAACTAGGAAGCCCGCGCGCCAAAAGGTGAAAATCCCGCCGGTTCCCCAGGCCAACTGGCAGCGCAATCATGACCCGCGTGCCAAAAGGTGAAGTCCCGCCGGTTCCCCCAGGCCAACTGGCAGCGCAATCATGACATGGCACAGATTCGCACCCAACGGACACGCCTCTTCGATGGTCGAGGCCCGTCAGCACCACCATAAATGCACCCAGAAAGTCTCGTTGCGCTCAGAAAATAGCGTCTTTATTAGAGGTGCGTCTTTCCTAAGTCCGCGTCCGTCCAAGCGGGCCTAACATCGCGTCTGCTTTTCAAAAGGAACCCGCGTTCGGCCTCCTACTTCTGCAAATCAGTTCAACAGTACACTGGCACAAGCAGAAGACCAACCACTCTTGGCTTAAAGCACACCCACGACAGACTTAAAAAGCAATCGGGGAGGTTTAGACTGTGTATCTAGACACTCGACACGATCAACTCTGGTGGCTTCAAAGAGTTCAACAGTACACTCATGAAGACCAACTCTAGATAATATCGAACCCGGAGCATCAACAGTCCAGTGATGAAGGTGAATTCAGCTAGAGTCCAAAGTATTTCGAAATCCGTTCCAGTTAACTACGGAATATCGAAAACTTTGGAGGGGGTTCTGTAGGCTGTCTAAAAGTCACTAAAAGACAAGCCAATAAAAGCAGAGTCTCAAGTTCAAGGCGCGTTGGCTCGACACCCGCGTCTCAGCATCAAGGCGCGTTGGCTCGACACCCGCGTCTCAGCATCAAGGCGCGTTGGCTCGACACCCGCGTCTCAGCATCAAGGCGCGTTGGCTCAACACCCGCGCCTCAGCATCAAGGCGCGTTGGCTCGACGCCCGCGTCTCAGCATCAAGACGCGTTGGCTCGACACCCGCGTCTCAGCAACAAGGCGCGTTGGCTCGACACCCGCGCCTCAGTTGTAACCACCCGGATTACGGGGCCAGTCACCACACAAGTAGCGGGAAGTGGCCCCTCATTGTGGAGCGTTTTCAGGGGGCACGTTCACCCCCTAGGACCTCTATAAATAGCCTCGTTTTCTATGAGGTCGGGGCAATCGGCAATCGGCAATCAGAAGGGGGGCGGTAAAAAAAAAAGAAGGATCAGGCATCAAAGAGGAGATCATCGACAAAGAGAGAGAGAAGACTCTTCGTCAAGCTTGCTGCGTACGAGCTGCTCTTCGCCTACCTTCTCTTTGAGAGTTTTGGTAGACAGAGCTGTGTTACTCTTTCTACCACCCAGAGAGAAGATCCCCCGACGGTCCCGACGGTCATCCGGTCAACGGAGAATAAGACTCACTCTCCACCGCCACACGAAGAACCCAGCCTTAAACAAAGGGGGGATTCAAGACTCAACATCCTCCCTCCCTTGTAACTGGAAGGAAAAGTCTGGTTGTAATAGTTTCATTTGATTCAAGGAAATCTTTACACCCATCACTGTCTCCTCTTCTTTCCGGCGCGTACAAGCGGGAAGTGGTCTTTACGGGTAGTTGCATTCAACTTCCTGTAGTCGATACAAACACGAACCTTGGTAGGTAGTCTTGTTGTACCAATTCTTTTTCCTCATTTTCTACCACCGTAAAGACAGCCTTCTTTGGTACCGCATGAACAGGGCTAACCCATTGGCTATCAGAAATGGGATAAATAATTCCATTATCTAATAGTTTCAGAATTTCAGCCTTAACTGCCTCTTGCATGAGAGGGTTAAGCCTGCGTTGTGGGTCCCTCCTAGGGGTTGCTTCATCGACTAAATGGATCCTATGTTGCACTATGGCTGGACTTATTCCCTTGATGTCCTTCATCGTCCATCCAATGGCTTCCCTATGTCTTTTCAGAATAGACATTAAGTTGTCCTCTTGTTGCTCAGTCGGGTGGGATGCTATGATGATTGGCAAGGTGCCATTTCCGCTAAGGTAGGCGTACTTGAGGTGTTCAGGCAAGGCTTTTAGCTCTAGGGAAGGTGTTGCTTCATTGGTGGCAATCTCTGGGTTTTCAATCCTATGATGAGGTACACTTGGGCTTGATGCTCAATCCACTGCTGAATTTACGATCTGGTCTAAATTAAAACCCTCAGCCTCTAGATCAAACTCTGCCTCAGTTTTTGTCTCCATGTTTTCCTCATGCTTACTGGTCAGGTTTTCAATAGAATTGACCTCAAATGTCTGATCATTGACATCCCTAGGTTGTCTTCCAAGATTGAAGACATTGACTTCCTTCGTCATGTCTCCAAAAGTCAATCGCTTGGACCCGTTCCTACAGTTGATTATGGCATTTGCTGTAGTAAGGAATGGGAGCCCTAAGATGACGGGAGTTTGAGACCTAAGATTGGGCACAGGTTGGGTCTCAAGCAAAATAAAGTCAACGGGGTAAATGAAATCCCGACCCGAATAAAGACATCTGTGATTTCCCCTTCGAGATTTTCACAGAACGGTTAGCTAGCTGAATGGTGACTCGAGTTGGCTTAGCTCGCCCAACCCAAGTTGCTGGTATACTGAGAGAGGTAGCAAGTTGATACTTGCTCCCAGGTCAAGAAGTGCTCTACTGATTTCGGTCTGTCCTATGGTACAGGAAATGGTGGGACATCCGGGATCCTTGTATTTTACCGGAATGGGACCAGACAGAATTTTGCTTATATTGGTTGCCAAGAACACTTTCTTGGGCACATTGGTCTTTCTCTTCATATCCTTAAGAAATTTGGTATAAGCCGGGACTTGTTGGATAGCGTCAAGAAGTGGCAGATTCATTTTAACCTGGTTGAAGATCTCTAGCACTTTCTCCATGTGTATATTCTTATTGTTGTTCCTAAGCCTATTGGGAAAGGGTGCTACAGGCTTATGAACTTGTTCAGCAGTTTTGACCTCGTCAGATGTTTGTGGAGCGGATTGGGAGGAACTAGCAGAGGTGGAGGCTGGAGTGGGATCAGGATGGACTGGACTTTTCTATTGGTAGACCTGGTTGTCTATCTTCTTTCCAGATCGCAGTATGTGAACAGCATTGCACTAGTTAATTGATGGATCCTAAATTTCATATGCTTGATTGGAGGTTTTTGGGTTAACTAGCGGCTTACTATGCAAAGTACCTTTTGATTTTTCACTTAGGTAGCTAGCTAACTGGCTCATCTGCATTTTCAATCTCGATATAGCCTGTGAATGATTGTTCAGAGTTTGTCCCTGATTCTGTATTAAAGCAGCTTAGGACTTTATGAAAGCCTCTGTGCTCTCCTCTAATTTACTGAATTTCTTTTCCATTGGTGAGCCTTGGGAGGAGGAAGCTGGGGCTTGACTGGGAAAGTTGGTGGAGGAGTAGGATGGTGAAAATTGTTGGAAAAATTAGGCCTGGGAGGATTGTTTTGGGCCCAGGAGAAATTGGGGTGATTTCTCCAACCGGGATTATATGTTTGTGAGTAGGGGTTTTGTGGCGGCCGTGAATAAGCCGCGTTCAGGTGTTCCGGTGGCACTTGTTGGGTGTGAAAAATAGGGCACTCTTCAAAGACATGGTTTGGTGCCTGACAGTATGAACAACCCGGATTGTGAATTGGTGGTGGGTTGATCTGGTTGACATTGGCAGGCTCTTTAGTTTCCAGAGCCTCTATCCTTCTCATTAGGGTAGCAACCTTAGCCTCGGCAGCTATGAATGATTCTAGAGATAGGAGCCCTCCTCTTGAAGCTATAGATTGTGAATTCCTAGATTTTTCTGAGGCTGGCTCCTATTGCAGGTTTTTTTAGCTAAGTCCTCAAATAAATCCCAACCCTGATTCTCATCCTTCTGCAAAAACCCTCCCGACACATGGTCTCTAAAAGGGTTTTCGTTTGATAGTCTAGACGATCGTAGAGAATCTGGCACTGACGCAATTTCTCCACGCCATGATGAGGGCACTGAGCTAGGAGATCTTTGAATCGCTCAAAGTATCTCCAAAATGGTTTGCTTGGTTCTTGCCTAAACTGCATGATGTTCTTCCTAATGAGGGCAGTTTTGTGAATTGGGTAGAATTTCTTCAAGAAGGCCTTAACGAAATCATCCCACGTCGTGACTGAATTTGCTGCCAAACTGTACAACCATTTCTTAGTTAGGTCCTTTAGGGAAAAAGGGATGAAACGTAACCTAACGGCATCGTCTCTTAGCTGGGATATATACATCATGAGGCATACTTCTTCAAATTCCCTAACAAAGAAGTATGTGTCCTCCGATTCTAAATCATGAAATTTGGGAAGAGTGTTAATGAATTGGGGCTTTAACTCGAAATTATTGCCGTTTGCTTCAGGAAGTTTTATGCAAGATGGAAGTGAGGTTCTGATCGGGTAAAATCTATCCTGAAGTGACGCCATCACGGGTTCTAGATGCAAGGGTAGAGAGGTGTTTCTAGTTAATCGGTAAGATACAGGATCTCTCACCCACTTTTGCATGCAGCATGCCACAAACAACGTGAAGACAACAAACAATCAAAAAAGAACAAAAAACAAAACAAAAGAAAGAAAAACAACCACAAAGCCTTAGTCTAAGGTACCTGGACCTAGACGACTCCTAACTGGTCGATTCTCCTGGGAAGATTGTTGCAGGAACCCGACTACATGCTAATCGGCCAGAAAAGGGCAAAGCTCGAGGGGAGGTATCCAAGCGGAGCCACGGGCCTAATTACGCCAAACCACGGAGATTTTGAGGCTTTGCCTCTCAATCCACTTTCCTTAGACACTGATTTTGCAGGAGTATAGTTCTTGCAATTTCCAACCTCAGTTAATCTCTTAATAAGTCCGAGATGTCCCTAGGGCTAACGTCTATCAGCTTTTAGTTAAGGCTTGGGAAAGTGTGAGTGCACTTGGAGATGATTTTTGGGCTAAGGAAGGGTGATGAAATCCCAACCTTATCTTGCTTATTTGGGTTTTGCCTTTAAAGTCAATTGTGCAAGTGTACAGTTTATTCACAACAAGGTAACACTCAAAGCGGTAAATCACTTCAAAATGTTGGTCCTATTCTATATGAATGTACACGTACATTTTCTCCAGCACTCTTCAACAGAAATTAAAATGAATTGAAATAGACACGTGCCCTAAATGTAAAAGTCTAATCCAAATTTCAATTAAGCAACAAGTGAATTTATGTTGAGTTTATTATACATGCATAAAGGTGAAGCATCCAAGGAAACTATAAAATTTAGGAAGCAATTTTTTTAGCGGCTTTCGGCAACCCTGCAAACGAGTTTGTTAGTATTTCAATCGGAAAAACTCGCTTTTTGATTGGTCACTAATGTTGCACATCTATTATCATATTTCCATACTTATTATAAAATAAAATCTGCATTATCTTAATTAAATGTTTAATTTATTTGCAGGCCCATTCCTTAAGGTGATGAAGAGAAACAAGCCCAAAAACCCACCAATTCTGATTAATTCAGAATAAATTTGAAATAAAGAAATCAGGGCAAAATCTTTGCATATAAGGAAGTTGAGAAGATTCCTCCCTGAATCAAGATGAAAAAATCAGGGCAAAATCTTGGCATATAAGGAGAATCCTCCCTGAATCAAGCACAATCAAAGGCTGTTTTGTCAACTTTTGAAGTAAAAACAAGAAAATCAGAAGAAGATACGGGAAATACATCAGACCAGGAGATCCCCAAATCTTCCTGGGATCTTCTCCTTTAGGTTTTTTCCCTATAAATACTGGTTTTAGCTGAGCAAAAGGGGAGGACCATGCAGAGATAGGATTTAGTCTAGTTTTCTATTTTTTTAGTGTAGATTTTTGTTTTTCTTTTCATGTAATTTTTAGCTTTCATTTATGTAATTCAGAGGAGATCAGACTTTCATAGAAGAACAAGAATGAAGTTTGAGCTAAGAGTGATACTGGTGTAAGGTTTCTTTCTTTTCTTTTATCGTTATGAAATCAAATCTGTATTCTCTTTTTGTATGTACTTCATTTTAGTTTTCTTCTTCTTCTTCTTTTCTACTTCACTCTTCTTTTGGTACAATTGTCTTCCAAGTGATTCTAAAAGCATCGAAAGAGCCTTGTTTTTGCGAGTGTCACCGATAGCTCATGACGATGGATGTGAGTCTCTCTGTATCATTTCATGCTTGAAGTTGTCTTGATGATGTAATGTGGAAGAGACAATACTCAACTCTTATGGGCTATGCATTGATTGCCTCCACTTCAAGATAACATCATTGCCAAAGATTTAAGGTAAGCTTTTGGTAAAAAGAAGGTAAGTAATTATTTTTCTTTCTTTTCTTTTATTTCTTTAGATTAAATCACCAACACCACATCTTCCAAATCTTTCTTTTCCAATTTATTTGTACATAGTCGTTTTCTGATTTTCTCCACCTTCTCCATCTATCGCTTTCTTTCTAACTTAACCTAACTCTTTTTCATTTTCATTTCTTAAAACAAAGAAGAACTTTCGTTTTTTTTCTTCATAAAGATTTCAATTAAAAAACCTTGAACGCTTCTGTCGCAAACCCTTCTTGTGGATCACGACTCGCATAGCCACTTGCTATCGCGGTAGAATTGAGCACTTGCACATCTTTATTTTAAGCTCTATAATTCCGTATTTTGTGTGCAGGTAAAGCTTTAATGAAATTTTGGCGCCGTTGCCTGGGAGGGTAACGGTTTTTATTGAAATCTGGTTTTTATTGAATTTTTTGAACTAAAACGTATTTTTCTTCTCTGTTGCAGGTTATAGGGCAAGAAAAGCAGGAAAAAAAAGATTGCAGTAACATATAAGTGGTCTTGGGCCTCTGTTCCAGAAAACAGAGATCAAGTACCCTCTGAATTACCGCGTTTGCTCGGCTTTGGCCGCGTTTCCGTGGCAAGGAAGAGTTCACTACTAACTGGCTTTTTGCAGGGATGCTTGCTTTGCAAAATGATAGTTTTATGCAAACTTTATTTCTTATATGCCATCACATAAGCCTACTAATAAATCAACAGTAAAACATTTGTTGAAAAGTTAAAAAATTGAGTAGACGTTTGCATTTTTAGGCACGTGTCTTTTCAATTCATTTATTTTACTGTTGAAGAGTGCTGGAGCAAGGTACTTTCGCATTGTATTTAGAATAGGACTCATCTCTTAGTTGATTTACATCGCTTTGAGTGAATCTTGTTTACATATCTTGTATACTCGCACAAACTGATCTTTAGGGCACCACCCCATAACAAGATAAGGTGGGGATTTAATCACCCTTCCTTGGCCCAAAAATTAGATTCCAAGCACTCACTAACCCAAGCCTAACTAAATTTGAGTAGACGTTGGCCCTAGGGATATCTCGGACTCAATTAGGAGATTATCCTAAGGGGAAAAGGGGTTGGAATTTGACTCTTGCCAAATCAGTGTCTAGGAAGGGGATTAAGGGCCGAAAGCCCGAAGATTGGTAGTTATTTAATTAAGGAACGTCTTTGACGGATAACCTCCCACCAATCTTGCCCTAACCTGGCTGATTAGCTTATGGTCAAAGTCTACATTATACCTCCCGTGGACAGTCTAACCAGTTAGGAGTCGTCTAGGTCATAGGTCTACCCTAACTTAGGTTAGAATTTTTTCTTTTTGTTTGCTTATTTATTTGTTTTTTGTTTGTGTTTTATTGTGTGATATGACTTATAACAATAATTTTTCCAATTTTAATAGTAATCTATATTACACACCATCCTCTTTTTCAGATATTACCAACTTGGCATATCATAACTTTAACCAACCTAGTGTGCCGGATTGGTCTTATTCGAATCAATATAACCCATGCCACCAATCTTATAATCATAATTTTCAGAATAATTTCAACTCTTCACAGAGTCAGTGGGGATTCACCTCCCCCGAGTCTAATTTTCAACCAACTTATCCTCCTTATCAACCTAGTCCACAATATTTCCAAGATTCGTACTCTGTTCCACCAGTCCAAATTAGAAAACCATCAATTTTGGAAATGAGTATGCGTGAGTCCAAACAAAAATCACAAAATCTGATGGACTCAAAATTTCACCACCAATTCCAAGACAACACTTCATCTTTTCATCAAAACAATGAACCTCTCAATTATGAAGAGATGCTTGAAGCCATGACCCAGGTTCAAAACGCTCGTAATCGTGACATAGATATGATGGTCCAAACTCTATATTCTCACCGTTTGACCAGTTCTGATGTCGCTAACCATTCTGTTAGAGCCGAAGAGTCATGTTGTTTTGGAAAATAAGGTTCCATTTCAGAACAATCATTTGAACTTGCCCAAACTCTAAATTTTGAAAATGATATTGACAGTTTGGCAAGTTATTCCTTTCCTGAAATAGAACTTGAAAATGAGTATGATCCTGAACCTCAACTTAGTGATTCAATTCTACTTCTTGATTCAATTATGACTCCGGTGTCTTCACCTGATTTCAATCTTTTTCCCGAGTCAACATTGGATCCTGTGTCAATTCATCATGAAATTGAATCACCCATTTTTTATGATCATATTGAACTTGACCAATTATACACTTTTGAAAATCCTATTGACAAATGGGCAAGTTCTCATTTTTATGACATTGAACTCAATGAGAAATGTGAGCTAGATTCTCAAATCTGTGATCCAGTTCAAATTTCCGAATCAATATTGACTCCTGTTTTGTTACCCGATTTGAGTAATATTTTAGAGTCAGTTTTGATTCCCACACCTATCATTCTTGAACTTGAATCACCAATATCAAGTCACATTCCATTGTTGCAAAACAAATGTGGACTTGAGTTTCAACTTCTTGACTTGGACCCGCTTCTTGAACCATTATTGACTCCTGAACCTTTACTTGACTTAAGTCACCTTCCTGAGTCGGTATTAGCTCCTGTACTTCCTGAGTCCAAGTCAATCATTCTATCTTTTCACACTCCATTTTGGGACAAAACGGGTGACAAATTTGACTCCGAAATTAATTATGAAATTTGGAAATTAGATGGGGTCAAATATTTAATAAAAATCATTCATGCATATATCATTTTAGTGGGTTATATTAAAGAAATTTCTGGTGGGTTCCTCCGAACCCCACGAAAAGTCGATTGGGCCACATTTCGTGGACCAATCAGACCACCACCGGAACCACCACCTTAAGGTAACATTTTCCTTCCTTTCTTCTTTTTCATGCATCTATGCATTAATTCATACATTGAGGACAATGCATGAGATAGGTGTGGGGGAGACATAAGTTAGGTTTTTCTTTTTATTTTAAAAAGAAAAAATAAAAATAAAAAAATAATAAAAATTAACATTTTCTAAAAATTAACATTTTCTTTACTTTTAAAAACTTTTTGAAAATAGAAACAATATTTTGACATATTTTTTTGTAAGAAATTAAGTCAATTTTAAGGAATAGGAAAATCCAAATTAGGATTTCTTATACTTGGTCAAAAATAAGATTATTTGTTTTATTTTTAGGGTTAGGAAGAAAATTTGTCAAAGTAATTTAGTCTTGATCTTTACCTTGATGAAATATGCACACTTCATACACTTACACACTTAGGGTTCAAAAACAAAGATTCTTATGTCTTATATATAAAAAAAAGAAAAAAAAAATATCTATGAAAGATGAACGAATCTAATTATTGATTAGATAGGTACTTTGGCCTAAGAAAGCCTTAGTATTTATGTGAAAGGTGATTAAATAAGTTTGAGAAAAAAAATATATATAAATCCTCTGATTAAGCTGGGTATTTGTGCCTAATAAAGCATAAGTATTCACGCCTAAAAGGGGTTCAAATAATAAAATCCTTAGTTTTGTGGCCTTGTTTGCTCGAGTCCTTAAGTCCTTGGGGTATTTTCTCACTGGTGCCCTAAGACCGTTTGGTTTGGGAGTCATCGATTAAAGGCTCGTTACATGGGCAGATTAGAAAGCCTAATAGAACTAAGGAATAATACCACAAAATATATATATATATAAATAAATAAGGCATAAGAGTTAGAGTTAATGAACCCTTAGTCAAAATTTTCACGATCACAAGGTACATATGACTTAGGGTAAAGTAATAGACCAGACGAGAAGTACAATTTGACTCCTTACTTTGATTGATAACAAATTTTTGAATAGAGACTAAGTTTAGGAATGAAAATTCAGTTTTCCTATAACTTATAGATTGCTTAAATCTTACAATTATATTTCAAATATTTTTCTCCTTCAAAATGCTTTTCGAAAATACTAACTCTTTGTTTCTCTTTCTTTATGGATCTTGTGGATGTAATCTACTGAAAACTCTCACGAGACAAAACTTATCCTCTAGGGAAAACCTAGAGGTTTAACGGCTTGTTGCACATGCTCAGTGCAATCGCGTGATGATTGATGCTAAACCTGCACACAAAATACGAAATTATAGAACTTAAGAAAGAAGATGTGCAAGTGCTCAATTCTTCCGCTATAGCAAGTGGCTATGCGGGTCGTGATCCACAAGGAGGGTTTTGCGATAGAAGCGTTTACGTTCTTTGTATTGAAATCGTTAAGAAACCAAAACGATAGTTCTTCTCTGTTTTTAAAGTTAAGAAAAAGAAAAAGAGTTAATAGTTAAAGTTAAGAAGAAAGTGAGAGATGAAGAAGGTGAAAAAAATCAGAAAACGGCGAAAGAAAGCGACTATGTACAAGTGAGTCGAAAGAGAATGATTTGGAAGAGGTGGTGATCTATACTAAAGAAATAAAAGAAAAGAAAGAAAGAAAAGTGAAGAAATACTTACCTAGGTTGATTGATGACTTACTTGGAAACCTTCGCATATTCTACCTTTGCTTCGGAGGCGTTCAACGCATGGGTCATAGGATCGAGCTCAGTCCCCGTTCGCATTAGGTCATCAAGACGAGCAAGAATGAGGTGATACAGATCTTGAGGAGGAGAACATCACCATGAATCATCATTGGCACTCACAAAGACTTTGTTTGACTTGTGCTTTGGAATTCACTTGCATTCTCATCAAAAACAAACAAGGTAAAGTAGAAGAGGAAGAAGAAAGCAAAAGTAAAGGAAAGTAAAGATACGAACATAAATAAAAGTTTACCTTTATTGCTTGAAACAGTGAAAGAAAGGAGGAGGGTACATCGGTGTCACTCTCAACATATGCCTCTCTCTTACTTACATGAATCATCATCTAACCTAAGCTACATACAAGTTACATAAAAATAAAAGAAAAACCTAAACTAAGAAATGGAAAACTAGTCTAAAATCCTAACTTTACATTGGCGTCCAATTTTCAGTGCAAGTACAGACCTTTTATAGGCAAAAACCCAATCTATAGGATCCCGAGGAGGTCGGGGGAGCAAACGCTCCCCCAAACTCCCCAACAATGCCGCGGAAACACGGCTTTGGCCGCGTTTTCGCGGCCAGGGTGTGGCCAGGTGGCCACACCCTGTTGGTGGGTTTCCCCGGTTTGGCTTCCTACTTTTATCTTCAGTTAGTTTCTTCGTTTGAGTCCTGGATTCTGACGAAATGGCCTTTGATTCTTGGCTTTAACCGATCGATTCTGAGAGGATTCTTCTCAACCGGTTTTCAACCTCTTGATTTTGCCCAGATTTCCTAAGTGCGAATTAATTCTAATTTAATTTAGAATTTTGGTGGGCTTTGGGCTCATTTCTCTTCATCTCCTTAAAGATTGGGCCTGCAAATAAATTAAACAATTAATTAGGACAATGCAGGCTTTTATTCTATAATAAGTATGAAAATATGATATTTAAATATGCAACATTAGCGACCAATCACACCCCCATACCTATCTTTTGCTCGTCCTCGAGCAAAACAACTAAACTATACTAAGGATTATTAGACCACTTTCGCAGGTCGCGCGATTGCACTGAGCATGTGCAACAAGCCGTTAAACCTCTAGGTTTCCCCTAGAGGACGAGTTTTGTCTCGTGAGGGTTTTCAGCGGATTGCACCCACAAAATCCATAAAGAAAGGGAAACAAAGAGTTAGTATTTTCGAAAAGCATTTTGAAAGAGAAAAATATTTGAAATATGATTGTAAGATCTAAGTAATCTATAAGTTATAGGAAAACTGAATTTTTCATTCCTAAACTTAGTCTCTATTCAAAAATTTGTTATCAATCAAAGTAAGGAGTCAAATTGTACTTCTCATCTAGTCTATTACTTTACCCTAAGTCATATGCACCATCGTGAATGTGAAATTTTGACTAAGGGTTCATTATCTCTAACTCTTATGCCTTATTTATTTATATATACTTTTTTTTGTGATATTATTCCTTAGTTCTATTAGGCTTTCTAATCTGCCCATGTAACGAGCCTCTAATCGATGACTCCCAAACCAAACGGTCTTAGGGCACCGGGTGAGAAGACACCCCTAGGACTTAAGGACTCGAGCAAATAAGGCCACAAAACTAAAAATTTTATTATATGAACCTCTTTTAGGCGTGAATACTTATGCTTTATTAGGCACAAATACCTAGCTTAATCAGAGGATTTTTCTTTTCAAACTTATCTAATCATCTTTCACATAGATACTAAGGCTTGCTTAGGCCAAAGCACCTAGCTAGTCAATAATTAGATTTGTTTGTGTGTGTGTGTGTGTGTGTGTGTATATATATATATATATATATATATATATATATATATATATATATATATATATATATATAACTTATTTAATCATCTTTCGCATAAATACTAAGGCTTGCTTAGGCCAAAGCACCTAGCTAATCAATAATTAGACTTGTTTTTTTTAAGGCATAAGAATCTTTGTTTTTGAATCCTAAGTGTGTAAGTGTATGAAGTGTGCATATTTCATTAAGGTAAAGATCGAGACTAAATTACTTTGACAAATTATCTTCCTAAGTCTAAAAATAAACAAATAATCTTATTTTGACCAAGTATAAGAAATCCTAATTTGGATTTTCCTATTCCTTAAAATTAACTTAATTTCTTACAAAAATAAGTCAAAATATTGTTTCTATTTTTCAAAAAGTTTTTAAAAGTAAAGAAAAATGTTAATTTTTTTTTTTAAGAAAAAGAAAAGTTATGTTAGACCCTCCCCCACACCTATCTCATGCATTGTCCTCAATGTATGAATTAATGCATAGATGCATGAAAAAGATGAAAGGGAAGGAAAAGGTTACCTTAAGGTGGTGGTTCCGGTGGTGGTCTGATTGGTCCACGAAACGCGGCCCAATCAACTTTTCTTAGGTCTCGGAGGAACCCACCAGAAATATCTTTAATATAACCCATTAAAAAGATGTATCCATAAAGGATCTTTATTAAATATTTAACCCCATCTAATTTCCATATTCCATAACTAATTTCGGAGTCAAATTTGTCAACCACCTCGTCCCAGAATGAAGTATGAAATGATAGAATGATTGACTTGGACTCAGGAAGTACATGAACTAATACCGACTCAGGAAGGTGACTTAAGTCAAGCAAAGGTTCAAGAGTCGAAATAGGTTCAGAAATTTGGTCCAAGTCAAGAAGTTGAAACTCTAGTCCACATGTATTTTCTAACAATGGAATGTGACTTAATGTTGGTGATTCAAGTTCAAAAATGATAGGTGTGGGAATCAAAACTGACTCTAAAATATTACTCAAGTTTGGTAACAAAACAGGGTCAATATTGATTCAGAAAGGTGAACTGGATCACAGATTTGAGAATCTAGGTCACATATCTCATTGAGTTCAATATCATAAAAATGAGAACTTGCCAATTTATCAATAGGATCTTCAAAAGTGTATAATTGGTCAAGTTCAATATGATCCTCAAAGATGGGTGATTCAATTTCGTTATGAATTGGTACAGGATCCAATGTTGACTCCGGGAAAAGATCGAAATCAGGTGAAGATACCGGAGTCATAATCGAATCAGGAAGTAGAATTGAATCACTAAGTTGGGGTTCAGGATCATATTCATTTTTAAGTTCTATTTCAGGAAAAGGAAAACTTGCTAAACTATCAATATCTTTTTCAAAATTTAGAGTTTGGGCAAGTTTAAGTGGTTGTTCTGAAATGGAATCTTGATTTCCAAAACTACATGACTCTTCGGCTCTAACAGAATGGTTAGTGACATCAGAACTGGTTCAACGGTGAGAACGTAGAGATTCGACCATCATATCTATGTCACGATTACGAGTGTTTTGAGCCTGAGTCATGACTTCAAGCATCTTTTCATAGTTGATAGGTTCATTGTTTTGATGAAAAAATGAAGAATTGTCTTGGAAGTGGTAGTGAAATTGTGAGTCCATCAGATTTTGGGATTTGTGTTTGGACTCACGCATACTCATTTCTAAAATTGATGGTTTCCTATTTTGGACGGGTGGAACTGAGTATGAATCTTGAAAATATTGTGGACTAGGTGGAGAAGGAGGACAAGTTGGTTGATAATTATGCTCGGGGGAGGTGAATCCCCACTGACTCTGTGAAGAGTTAAAATCGTTATGGAAATTATAGTCATACGATGGGGGACATGGGTTATATTGATTCGGATAAGACTAATCCGGCACACTAGGTTGGTTAAAGTCATGATATGCCGGGTTGGTAATATCCGAAAATGAACTCGGTGTGTAATATGGATTATTATTGAAGTTGAAAAAATTATTATTATAAGCCATATCACACAATACAAACAAAAAGAAAATACAAACAAATAAGCAAACAAATAAAAAAATTCTAAACTAAGTTAGGGTAGACCTAGACCTAGACGACTCCTAACTGGTTAGACTGTCCACGGGAGGTTTAATGTAGACTTTAACCACAAACTAATCAGCCAGGTCAGGGCAAGGTTGGTGGGAGGTTTTCCGTCAAAAGACGTTCCTTAATTAAATAACCACCAACCTTCGGGCTTTCGGCCCTTAATCCCTTTCCTAGACACTGATATGGCAAGAGTCAAGTTCCAACACCTTTCCCCCTTAGGATAATCTCCTAATTGAGTCCGAGATGTCCCTAGGGCCAACATCTACTCATTTTAAGTTAGGCTTGGGTTAGTGAGTACTTGGATTCTGATTTTTGGGCTAAGGAAGGGTGATTAAATCCCCACCTTATCTTGTTATTGGGTTGGTGCCCTTAAAATCAATTAGTGCAAGTGTACAAGATATGTAAGATTCACTCAAAGCGATATAAATCAACCAAGAAGTGAGTCCTATGCTAAATGCAATGCATACGTACCTTGCTCCAGCACTCTTCAACAGTAAAAATAAATTAATTGAAAAGACACGTGCCTAAAATGCAAACGTCTAATCAATTTTTTTTTAACTTTTTAACAAATGTTTTACTGTTGATTATTAGCAGGCTTATGTGATGGCATATAAGAAAAAGTAAAGTTGCAGAAAACTATAATTTGCAAAGCAGGCAACCCTGCAAAAACACGTTAGTAGTCCACTCCTTTTTGCCGCGTTTTCGCGGCGCTGGCCGCGGATCCGCGGCAAAGCAGAGGGCACTTGGTCTCTGCTTTCTAGAGCAGAGGCCCAAGGCCACGTATATGCTACTGCAACTTTAATTTTCTGCTTTGCTTGCCCTGTAACCTGCAACAGAGAAGAAAATTCGTTTAGTTCTAAAAAATTTTCAATAAAAATTCAGAATTCAATAAAAACGTTACCCTCCCCGGCAACGGCGCCAAAATTTTGATTGATGCTAAACCTGCACACAAAATACGAAATTATAGAACTTAAGAAAGAAGATGTGCAAGTGCTCAATTCTTCCGCTATAGCAAGTGGCTATGCGGGTCGTGATCCACAAGGAGGATTTTGCGATAGAAGCGTTTACGTTCTTTGTATTGAAATCGTTAAGAAACCAAAACGATAGTTCTTCTCTGTTTTTAAAGTTAAGAAAAAGAAAAAGAGTTAATAGTTAAAGTTAAGAAGAAAGTGAGAGATGAAGAAGGTGAAAAAAATCAGAAAACGGCGAAAGAAAGCGACTATATACAAGTGAGTCAAAAGAGAATGATTTAGAAGAGGTGGTGATCTATACTAAAGAAATAGAAGAAAAGAAAGAAAGAAAAGTGAACAAATACTTACTTAGGTTGATTGATGACTTACTTGGAAACCTTCGCATGTTCTACCTTTGCTTCGGAGGCGTTCAACGCATGGGTCATAGGATCGAGTTCAGTCCCCGTTGGCATTAGGTCATCAAGACGAGCAAGAATGAGGTGATACGGATCTTGAGGAGGAGAACATCACCATGAATCATCGTTGGCACTCACAAAGACTTTGTTAGACTTGTGCGTTGGAATTCACTTGCATTCTCATCAAAAACAAATAAGGTAAAGTAGAAGAGGAAGAAGAAAGCAAAAGTAAAGGAAAATAAAGATACGAACATAAATAAAAGTTTACCTTTATTGCTTGAAACAGTGAAAGAAAGGAGGAGGGTACATCAGTGTCACTCTCAACATATGCCTCTCTCTTACTTACATGAATCATCATCTAACCTAAGCTACATACAAGTTACATAAAAATAAAAGAAAAACCTAAACTAAGAAATGGAAAACTAGTCTAAAATCCTAACTCTGCATTGGCGTCCAATTTTCAGTGCAAGTACAGACCTTTTATAGGCAAAAACCCAATCTATAGGATCCCGAGGAGGTCGGGGGAGCAAACGCTCCCCAAACTCCCCAACAATGCCGCGAAAACGCGGCTTTGACCGCGTTTCCGCGGCCAGGGTGTGGCCAGGTGGCCACACCCTGTTGGTGGGTTTCCCCGGTTTGGCTTCCTGCTTTTATCTTCAGTTAATTTCTTCGTTTGAGTCCTGGATTCTGACGAAATGACCTTTGATTCTTGGCTTTAACCGATCGATTCTGAGAGGATTCTTCTCAACCGGTTTTCAACCTCTTGATTTTGCCCTGATTTCCTGAGTACGAATTAATTCTGATTTAATTCAGAATTTTGGTGGGCTTTGGGCTCATTTCTCTTCATCTACTTAAAGATTCGGCCTGCAAATAAATTAAACAATTAATTAGGACAATGCAGGCTTTTATTCTGTAATAAGTATGGAAATATGATATTTAAATATGCAACATTAGTGACCAATCACGTGACCTGCGAAATTGGTCTAATAATCCTTAGCATAGTTTAGTTGTTTTGCTCGAGGACGAGCAAAAGATAGGTATGGGGGTGTGATTGATCACTAATGTTGCACATCTATTATCATATTTCCATACTTATTATAGAATAAAATCTACATTGTCCTAATTAAATATTTAATTTATTTGCAGGCCTATTCCTTAAGGAGATGAAGAGAAACAAGCCCAAAAGCCCACCAAATTCTGATTAATTCAGAATAAATTTGAAATGAAGAAATCAGGGCAAAATCTTAGCATATAGGAAGTTGAGAAGAATCCTCCCTGAATCAAGATGAAGAAATCAGGGCAAAATCTTGGCATATAAGGAGAATCCTCCCTGAATCAAGCACAATCAAAGTCTGTTTTGTCAACTTTTGAAGCAGAAACAAGAAAATCAGAAGAAGATACGGGAAATACATCAGACCAGGAGATCCCCCAATCTTCCTGGGATCTTCTCCTTTAGGTTTTTCCCTATAAATACTGGTTTTAGTTGAGCAAAAGGGGAGGACCATGCAGAGATAGGATTTAGTCTAGTTTTCCATTTTTTTAGTGTAGGTTTTTGTTTTTTCTTTTCATGTAATTTTTAGCTTTCATTTATGTAATTCAGAAGAGATCAGACTTTCATAGAAGAACAAGAATGAAGTTTGAGCTAAGAGTGACACTGGTGTAAGATTTCTTTCTTTTCTTTTATCGTTATGAAATCAAATATGTATTCTCTCTTTGTATGTACTTCATTTTAGTTTTCTTCTTCTTCTTCTTTTCTACTTCACTCTTCTTTTGGTACAATTGTCTTCCAAGTGAGTCTAAAAGCATCGAAAGAGCCTTGCCTTTACGAGTGCCACCGATAGCTCATGACGATGGATGTGAGTCTCTCTGTATCATTTCATGCTTGAAGTTATCTTGATGATGTAATGTGGAAGAGACAATACTCAACTCTTATGGGCTATGCGTTGATTGCCTCCACTTCAAGGTAACATCGTCACCAAAGATTCAAGGTAAGCTTTTGGTAAAAAGAAGGTAAGTAATTATTTTTCTTTCTTTTCTTTTATTTCTGTAGATTAAATCACCAACACCACATCTTCCAAATCTTTCTTTTCTAATTTATTTGTACATAGTCGTTTTCTGATTTTCTCCACCTTCTCCATCTATCGCTTTCTTTCTAACTTAACCTAACTCTTTTTCATTTTCATTTCTTAAAACAAAGAAGAACTTTCGTTTTTTTCTTCATAAAGATTTCAATTAAGAAAACCTTGAACGCTTCTATCGCAAACCCTCCTTGTGGATCACGACCCGCATAGCCACTTGCTATCGCGGTAGAATTGAGTACTTGTACATCTTTATTTTTATGTTCTGTAATTCCGTATTTTGTGTGCAGGTAAAGCTTTAATCAAATTTGGCACCGTTGTCGGGGAGGGTAACGATTTTTATTGAAATCTTGTTTTTATTGAATTTTTTGAACTAAAACGAATTTTCTTCTCTGTTACAGGTTATAGGGCAAGAAAAGTAGGAAAAAAAGATTGCAGTAACATATAAGTGGTCTTGGGCCTCTGTTCCAGAAAACAGAGACCAAGTACCTTCTGAATTGCCACGTTTGCTCGGCTTTGGCCGCATTTCCGCGGCAAGGAAGAGTTCACTACTAACTGATTTTTTGCAGGGATGCTTGCTTTGCAAAATGATAGTTTTATGCAAACTTTATTTCTTATATGCCATCACATAAGCCTGCTAATAAATCAACAGTAAAACATTTGTTGAAAAAGTTAAAAATTGAGTAAACGTTTGCATTTTTAGGCACGTGTCTTTTCAATTCATTTATTTTACTGTTGCAGAGTGCTGGAGCAAGGTACGTTCGCATTGCATCTAGAATATGACTCATCTCTTGGTTGATTTACATCGCTTTGAGTGAATCTTGTTTACATATCTTGTACACTCGCACAAACTGATCTTAAGGGCACCACCCCATAACAAGATAAGATGGGGATTTAATCACCCTTCCTTGGCCCATAAATCAGATTCCAAGCACTCACTAGCCCAAGCCTAACTAAAATGAGCAGGCGTTGGCCCTAGGGACATCTCGGACTTAATTAGGAGATTATCCTAAGGGGAAAAGGTGTTAGAATTTGACTCTTGCCAAATCAGTGTCTAGAAAGGGGATTAAGGGCCGAAAGCCCGAAGATTGGTGGTTAGTTAATTAAGGAACGTCTTTGACGGATAACCTCCCACCAATCTTGCCCTAACCTGGCTGATTAGCTTGTGGTCAAAGTCTACATTATATCTCCCGTGGACAGTCTAACCAGTTAGGAGTCGTCTAGGTCATAGGTCTACCCTAACTTAGGTTAGAATCTTTTCTTTTTTGTTTGCTTATTTGTTTATTTTTTGTTTGTGTTTTATTGTGTGATATGGCTTATAATAATAATTTTTCCAATTTTAAAAGTAATCCATATTACACACCATCCTCTTTTTCGGATATTACCAACCCGGCATATCATAACTTTAACCAACCTAGTGTGCCGGATTGGTCTTATCAGAATCAATATAACCCATGCCACCAATCTTATAACCATAATTTCTAGAATAATTTCAACTCTTCACAGAGTCAGTGGGGATTCACCTCCCCCGAGTCTAATTTTCAACCAACTTGTCCTCCTTATCCACCTAGTCCACAATATTTCCAAGATTCATACTCAGTTCCACCAGTCCAAAATAGAAAACCATCAATTTTAAAAATGAGTATGCGTGAGTCCAAACAAAAATCACAAAATCTGATGGACTCAAAATTTCACCACCAATTCCAAGACAACACTTCATCTTTTCATCAAAACAAAGAGGGAGAGCGATGGAAGCTTGATGCGGCTTCAAAGTTCAAGAAGAAAGAAAGTTCTTGTTTCCAAATAAAGAATTGAAAAGTGAAAACAAGTTGTTTTTAAGATTTGTTGGAAAATATTTTGGTGATTTGTAAAAGTAGATTTTTTTCTTTGTTGTAAAAATGTATGGCTAACTTTCTACTAAGTGTTCCCACTAATTTCTAACTTTTGGAAGATAGCCTCACGATGGATCATAGGCGAACACAACCCTTTTGCATTGGAACTATTCACGTGGAAATCGAGTGAAAGTTCATCCTAAAACTTAGCTTTACACGGTAAAAACTCGGACGTTCCCTTATCAAGATCCAATAGAAGGCAAGAATAAGGGAAGACACGAGTGCACTAACGGTATCGGTAAAGTTAAAAGGAAAAGTCTCTAACTTACAATAACAAGCAAAGTATACAACCCATAGATCATCAAAAACTCATTAAGTATGAAGTATAAGAAAGTAAATACTTGTAGGTAAATTAGAGTTAGAACCCTCGTCTTAAGATGCCATAGCTCTTCTTTGCACAAGGCTTGTTTGACACTATTGACTCATGTGGGTTATCAATCAAGTGTTAGAAATTAGTGGGTTAGTAGTTAGTTAGCCATGCTAATGAAAAGTTAGTTAGCCATAAAAGTAAAAGAAACAATCAAAGGAAAAGAAGTGGAGATAGGGAGTTGCACTACAAGAAAACAAAAGAAAAGAAAAGTTAAAGAAAGGAAGTTACACTACAACAAAGTAAAAGAAAAGAAGTGAAGAAGAAGAAAGTTACACTACAATAAGGAAGTAAAAAGTAAATGGCAAAGACAAGTAAATGGAAAGAAGGAATAGAAGTAGTACTTGTATTAGCTTGTCACCCTTCAAATACAACACTTGCACACTCTCTTTCTTTCACTGTAATGGCTAAAACTAAAACTAGAAGAAGCAAACTAAAGCAACTATAATTTCATGCAACAAAACACAAATTATAACTCTATTCTCTGGATCTGCTCAAACTGAAGACCGCTGGGGGGTATTTATAAGCACCAGGGAAAAGGGGCCACGTGGACGGTACGTGGCCCAAAGCGCAGGCGCGTGCGCGCCCAAAAGGCCGCGGAAACGCGGCCTAGGCCGCATTTCCGTGGCCCTGCCAGGGCGGCGCGCGCCTGGCTTCGGGTAGCACGCCGTCCCATCTGTCTTCTGACGCCATGAAGTCTTGGATTCGTGATTTGATGCCCTGTACTGACAAAATCTTCACTCTAAAGTCAATGGCTACTTGGTAGGTCTTTAATCACCAATTAAATGGTGATTTAGGTCTTCTTCTTCATTTGCACACCATGGACCTATGATCAAGCAAGCAATGTTTTATTAGCAGAATTTTATATGAAATAAATATGAGAATGTGATGAAAATGATGCAAAATTAGAGACTAATCACCCTCCTTGGCCAGCCATCCTCCATCTCCACCATCATCTCCACTAACTCCTCCACCATCCTTCCCTCCATCATCTCCTTTTCCATTCCAATAAAACACCACCACCACCACCTTCTTCTTCTTCTTTCTTCCACCAAAACATCCCATTTCCACCATTTTTTCTCTCCACCATTTTCACCACCACCTACACCACCTTGCCTACCAACAATCATACAAAGTTCTTCTCCTCGTCGTGCTCTTTCCGACGAACCTATCCGTCGCTCTCCGAAACACCTTTTTCAAAACTCTAAATCTTCATTTTCAACTAGACTTGCACCCCTCTTTGACTTGGGTTAGGGCTGCCCTCAAGGCAGCCGGCCTCCGGACACCTCTGGCTGCCGCCGGTGACCGTCGGCCAGGCCAGGGCCGGCTATCCTCTCTCCCCCTTTTCCCCTTTCTTTCTTTTCTTCCTTTCTTTTCCTTCTTCCCTTCTTTCCATCCTTCTTTCTTTTCCTTCCTTTTTCTTTTCCTTTCTTCCTGGTTTCACCCTTGCATCTCTGTCTCCCACCTTCCCTGCGTCTCTCTCCCACTTTCTATTATCTCTCTCACTCACTTTCTTTCCCTGGACACTCTCTCCTGTCCTGTCTCTCTCTCACTCTATTGCTAGACGCGGAGCTCACCCCCGCGTCCAAGCAATTCTTTAATGCATCCCTCGCGTTTTTGTTTTAACGCAACACAGAGCTCATGCCCGCGTCTGCGTTCTTCTCGTGTCAACGCGATGCGGAGCTCATGCCCGTGTCTTATCCTTCTCGTGTTATAGCTTAAACGCGGGTCTCGAACCCCACGTTTGTGGCATCTACGCAACACGGCTCCTGCGTCTACGACCCCCGCATCTCACTCTCAACCCTGCGTATCCTTGTACACTCTCTCTCCCCTGTAAATACTCTCTCCCTCTGCACTATCTCTCTATGGACTTCTCTCTCCAGCTCTCTCTTTCTCTCTCCTCTTTCTCTCATTTCCTTTCTCTCTCTTGATTTCCTTCTCCCGCTATCACTTTCTCTTTAACCCATGTTCGCGTTGGTTACCTGGATTTCAGAGATCAGGGTGTAACGCCCCGATCCTGATGGATACGGAGACGTCACTGCAACGTATATACGCAAGTCCGAAGTACCTTCACGTATATACGCTAAGCATCAGTACAGACAAGAATCAGAGTACGGAAGCAAATGGTGCATTATACATTCCAACACATGAGTACAATTACAAAGTTATCACCAGAGGTGATCCAATATTACATGAATATTATATCACTGATATGCGCAAATGCGGGAATACATGGAAATGTACAAGTATGAATAGAAAAAGGGCACTCACGAGTTTACTAAAAGGAAACTCGAGAGGCACACAGGGGCCTGGAAGGATGAAGCTCTGGATGATCGGCTGGGGATCCACGCTACCGCTGCGCCACTCTGATCAGTAATAGGGAGAAGTCACACGCTCTAAGCTCCATGACCTGGACATGAGGATCCAGGGGAGTCAGTGAAACTCCCCAGGTGAGTGGTGCAAATGCCAAGTGACGAACAAGGGTAAATACATGTATAGCAGTAAAACTGAATAAAGCTAAGGACGAGCAAATCTGATAGTAGGGTTTCAGATCACAGTTCTATGAGACTAGTACATCGAAGGAATAATCCAAACAAGGAAACCCTCATCTATATACCTTTATCTCAAGTTACAGTGATCCAAGCACATACAACCCGATTGTTCTCAGGACATGATGAGATAATGAACAAGAGGCAAGTGGATACAATGGATAAAGCAGAATATGAGCAGATAATACGATAATACTCATAAAACCGGAAATCCGAAGTAAAATCCCGGACAAGCAAATATAGTAAGGCATATCACAGATTCATAGCCATTTAAGTTGCAGGCTTTAGTATGCGTCCCATTCCACATACCTCTACTTACAACTTAAAGAGCAGGTTATTATCTTGACACTTATTATTACTCGTCTTACCCTGATATCTAGCTATGTGAACTAGCGTCCCAACACACATAGATCCATATCCGAGTAAAACAAGGTTGTTATTGGAAACCAGCGGGGGTATCAACGAACTATGTTTACAGTGGGTCCCGTACATACCCGGGACCACGGCCCAGGATTGTTCCGTTGCATGGTGACGGAAACCAGCCGCAAGGCTAACAGGAGGGACTTATGTATGCCTTTATCATGATGGTACCAGTAATGAGGGAGCCAGCTCTCCCCTCGGTCCCCTGGAGGCCCACAGGTCAGACCGAAAATTTAGTTGCACAACATACCTAATACCACTGTAAACACGAACACATATTGATATCCGCATGTTTCCCCCGACCCAATGCAAGTTGGTCCTTTTTAGGATTCATTAGTTTAATTATCACTTTACGGGAAGAACAGGAACAGGACATGATCAGGAATTCAGGAGTACATAAATACTATATAGTCAGGTCACTGCATGTAAAGCAGGAATACAAGTCACTGATCATGATACAGGAAAATAAGGCAAAGTTCCCGTAAAGGTGATAATCACAAGTCAAGTATATCATGCTGGGTGTTAAGTGATAGCATGACAGGGTGATGATATTTAACAAGCAACCTATCATGATAAGAGATTGATAATAATCAGGTTAAGTCATGGCATAACAAAAGGGTCTTGCCAAATAGTGGCATGTCAGGTAGTCAGGTGATAACACACTAGATGTCAGGTGATATACATGTGTTAAATAGAAGCATGCAACTGACGGTTCAGAAGTAATAGCATGGCAAGTGATAACATAGCAGAAACCTAGAGTTCAACGACCACGAAGGGTCGGCCACGCATGGTATACGATAAGGAAGTAAGCACATCACAGGCATGGCACTAGTACAATAATGAAGCTACCCTAATACAAGCAGTTGCAGGGCAATACATGAACATGGAAATAAGAAACGAAATACTTATCGACCCGACGAAGCGGGAAAACTCAAATGGAGGCGAGAGCAAGAAGAGAAAAGCGAGACCACTCGCCTAAATCACCAGAAATGCCGAAAGGTCCGAAATCCACGGAACTCGGGACGCGCCATATGATATAAATATGTAGAGTGAAGAGGAGAGAGAAAGAGAGAAGGGAAGATGATGTTTGTCAAGAGACAAGTCAAGCAATACCAATATATGATATAAGTCTAGAGGGTAAGGTTCATATTCAAGAAAGAAATCAACTATAACAGACAGCAAAAGTTAGTCGACTAGGTGGAATGGTTAGTCGACTAATAAAGGGGTTAGTCGACTAACAGTCTGGTATAGTCGACTAAAACTGGGTTCCAGAGAGTTGGGTTTCTGTTTCAGGAAAAGTTAGTCGACTAGGATGAAATGAGTAGTCGACTAACAGGGATCTCAAGTCGACTAACAGATACGCTAAGTCGACCAAAACTGAGTTATAGAAAGTTGGGTTTTGATTCAGGAAAAGTTAGTCGACTAAGGTGGAATGGTTAGTCGACTAACAGTGATTTATAGTCGACTAATAAATAAAATGAGTCGACTAAAACTGTGTTCCAGAAAAAGGTTATGTTTCAAATAAAAGAGTTAGTCGACTAATCCCTAGGTCAAGTCGACTAATCGTCTGAAAACAGAGTACAGGACAGATTTTTGGTGGTTGTGTTTGATGTCAAATAACCATGATTTGAAGACACAAGTGTACATGATATGTAAACTTAAGCATACTAAGAATTAACCAAGTCTTGGTGATTAAAATTACTCACCAAAAGGAGTACAAGGTGATGGAGTGATGGTGGTAGTGATTGAAGTTGATGATGAAGAAGAAGGTGGAGGTTTTGGTGGAGTTGATGAAGTTGTGGTGGTTTCCATGGAGATGAAGGAGGAAGAAGATGAAGGTAAGAGGTTGGAGTAGTTGTAGTGGTGGTTGTGGTGGTGGAGATGAAGAGGAGTTGATGGAGGTTTTGGCTTTGGTGAAGAGAAGTGAAAAAAGGAAATGAAATGGAGAAGGAAAAGTATTTATAGGTTTTGGATTTGTGAAGGTGATGCAATTAAATAAAAGAGAGGGGCTTAATTGCAAAGTGGAGGGGTGAGGTGTTTCTCTTGGCCAATCATGGCTTGCCAAGGTGATGGTGAGGTGGAGATATTTTTGGAGGAGGTGGAGAAAATGGAAGTGTGTGGAAGTTGGTGGAAAGTTGGAGGAAGTTGTGGCTTGTGGAGGAAGGAAGGGATTAAAGAAAAAGGAAAAGGGAAAAGAAATTAAAAAGGAAAGATATTATCTTGAACTCAAAAGTGAAAATTATTGAAAAGACTGATTCCCGGGTTTGAGTCGTGGATGCGGAAAACATTTCGGAAAATACCGAAATCGTCCCGAAATCCAGTATCTCGGAACGACTCGCAAAATTTACCAAAAATCAAGAATATCATACTAAAACTCACGGTGAAATCCGTTTTAAGAAATACTTTATAGTTTTAAAACTAAAAATCCCGGAATCAATTAGCTACCGACTCCGGTGGAATTTTCATAAATTCATAAAATCCTCAGAAAAAGTATTTAGGTAAGAAATGTAATTCTAAGACATAATGTCTAAAGGACTTTCTAGAATTTCCAAACTGTTTGTGAATTAAAAATCCGGGAATCGGTCAGCGGCACTGGCCGACACCGGTTTTGAAGATTTTCATTTAAATCCCGGAAAATTGCAGAAAATCATAGAAAATATATAATATTGGAAAATGATATTTAAAATTAAAATCGGTCAAATCTAATTACCGGAAAGACCAAATTGAATAATATACTATAATCGGGTCCCTGGTTCAGACTGGGGCTGACTCCGAGACCGGGGATCCGGATCTAAGACAAAACAATCATATTAATAATTCATAATACAAAATAAGTACAGAAGGTAAATCGAAAAATACGATCGAAAAATCTGAATACGCAACTAAGTACGTATTCCGGGAGCGGGGTATTACACAGGGATTTCACAGTATTTTTCGCATTTAGGCAAGTGTTCTTGCTTTTCTTTTGGACTTTCGCGCTTCGTCGAGTCGACTTGTATTGTCTTATGTATTTGTATCTAGAACTAACACCTTTTCTGCAGGTACCCTTGCCTTCAAGCCTAACCTCCGGGTTCAACTTCTGCGGTTTTAAAGCCCTCTAAACTTTCTCCATGCTACGCCTGATAGGTGGACCAAGCGTCAACACTTTACCGCTTACTCCGTTAAAGCGTTATTACCCCTGAGCGTGGCTTCTCCATGAGCGGTAGTATGGTGTTCATACGCTTGCTACGACGTGTGTCTAGTTATGCTGCGAGCGGTAACCTCGCCGAACATGATAGTATTTAGTGTTGTACATTAGTTTCGCTCCAGCCCCGTTTAGCTCCACTTGGATGTTTGCTTGCTTACTGAATACTTACCTTCCACTTTATCGATTCTTCCATTCATGGTTGTGAAGAGTTTGAAATCTTACTTATACTATTTTTCTTGTAACTTCATGATTTTTCGGTATTCATACCACTCTTGTATATCATACTATTTTCCTATATCGCTTGACGTGATTACATTTACTATGCTGTCTCTTATCACCCGCCTGATATCACTCTCATGTCATGTTATCACCTGATACCCGGCATGCTACTATTTGACACTTGCTCCTTATTATAACATGACTTATCATCTGCCTCCTGACATATTAATCTTGACCTGTGATTATCACATTTACGGGAATACTATACTTGTTATCCTGTATTATATACAGTGACCTGAATCTATAGAAATCATGCACTCCTGAATTTCTGATCATGTCTTACACCTACTATTCCCGTAAATTGATAATTACATGATAAACTATAAAAAAGGAACAACTTGCATCAGGCTAAGGGATACTCACGGATATCAATACATGTTTGTGTTTACCGTGGTACTAGGTATGTTGTGCAATTAAAACTTCTGGTCTGACCTAAGGGCCTCCAGGTGACCGAGGGGAGTGCTGACTCCCTCCTTCCTGGTACCATCTTGAAAAGGGCATCCTATAAGACCCTCATGTTGGCCTTGCGGCCGGTTCCATACACCAGCAATGGAATGCCCTGGACCGTGGTCTCGGGCATGTATGGGATCTAATAACAACCTTGCTTTACTCAGTGTGGATATATGTATGCTGGAACGCTAGTTCACATATCTAGACATATGGGTAAGACGGGTAATAATAATAATAAAATGTCAACTATCTACCCGTTGTATATTTTGCCATGTTTGCTTCCATCGGGTTTTAAATCGGATTTTCGGTTTATGATCATTACTATATTATACCTGCTTACATCCTGCTTTACCACTTGTGTTCTATTCTACCAGTCTCCTGCTCTTATCTTATCATATTCCCTGCTTGATATCACTTGATGTATATCTACTTGCTCCTGCATGCTTGTGCTCATGACATGGTTTACAATGCATGTTTATGATTCAGACTTATTAATATATGTGTGCTTACTAAGCACGTCACTTGGCATTCGCATCACCACTCGCCGGGGAGTTCTGATTCCCCTGGATCCTCATGTCCAGGTCTTGAAGCTTGGAGCATGTGGATTCTCCTAGTTACTGATTAGAGAGGCACAGTTGAAGCGTGGATCCCCAGCAGACCGTGCAGAGCCCTATCCTTCCAGCCCCCCCTGCGTTTCTCGAGTTTTTTCCTGTAAACTCATGAGCCCCATTTGTATTGTTCATACTTGTACATCTCTTTGTATTCTTGCATTTGCGCCTATCGGTGATGTAATATTCTTATAATATTGTGTCACATTTGGTGATAACTTTGTAATTGTACTCATATGTTGGAATGTATAATGCATCACGTGCTTCCGTACTCTGATTCTTACTTGTACTGATGCTTAGCGTATATACGTGAGGGTATTTCTGACTTACGTATATACGTCATAGTAATGTCTCTGTACCCGCGGGATCGAGACGTTATAGAACTAAGCTTTGATACCAATTGAAGTCACTTAAGGGGGGATGATTAGGTGATGGCTAACACTAAAGACAAATAATGCGAAATTAAAACTAGCTAACACAAAATATAAAGTAATAAACAAATATTTGCACAAGCAAGTAGAGAGAGTAAAGTTAAGAGAAAATTCAAATACAAACACTAGGATATGTTTCGAGGTTCGAGCCACTTGCTCTATGTCCCTGCCTTCACAACAATGAAATTTTTTTTACTAGACTCAACTCTCTTACAAGCAACGTTCGGTCCCGCAAGATCCGGTACTACAACTTGAGCCTGCAAGTTCTACAAAGACTACAACCTCATCAACCTTCAGCAATACAAGAACTGGTGATCTCTTCAAGAACACGAATGTTCAACAATATAATCCTATAACCTTAGAGTGGAGAAAAGAAGCTCTAGATTGTGTAGGTGAGAAAGCTCATGGAAGATTTGAAGTGATTGCTCAAAGCAAAGAGAGAATTTTGAAATGTAGCTCTAAACTTGAAAAACTACTTTCCTTTAGAAATCCTCTCCAAAAAACTAAAAAAAAGTTCAAGAAGTGCTTAGCATTAGTTGATAAGGTTTTCTACAGTACCCCTATTTACAGAGGACCAAAATACACTAAAAAAACCCAAAGCAGGCATTTGGAGATTAACCAGAAAAGTCCAAATCAAAATATAGCCATTTGAGGCAAAGACAGGGTTAATCACACTGTCAGTCGACCGGCCAACATCTAGAAAAATAGTTGCTATGGACATGTTGACCGAGCTCAAATAGAGGCTTCTGCATTTCAGTCAGTCGACTGGTCGGTCGGCCGATCTCAATAAACAAAGAGCATAACTAATCTGCGGTCTATCGGTCAGTCGATCGGCATGCATATCTTGATACTTACACAAGCTTGTGCATATCCAATTGATCAGATGGTCGACCGACAGAGCAAAAATAAATAGCTCTACAAGCGGTTTACCGGTCGGTCGATCGAGCCAACTAAAATTCCAAAAATGTTGTATTTAAAAATCATTTTGAAAATACAATTAAACTATACTATATTAGAATTTATCAAAATATGTTTACATAAATTCTTTGACAAAGTGCATGTGATCAAGGATCAACATGTCTTATAAACTCTTGAAATCTCATTTTTCAATAACAAAATCCTTTTGTAAATCCTCTGAAAATTGGTTTTCTCAAACTGAATTTCTATACCAACGAAATTCAAAACAAAAACTCTTTTGATCGTTTTTAATAAATCTTGAAATCAATTTTTTTTTTGTATATGTACCCTTGAGGCTTCCAATCTCTAAACAATATTTTGACAAAACTAAATCATAAACATATAGAAACTAAACTTGAGATGCTTCAACGCATCCAAACTTAATTCTTTGAGTTTGACTCCTACTTGAGTATATGGTGCGTTCCTTCAGCTTGAGCTCTTGAATCAATCTTGTATTAGCTTCAAAAAATTGACTTTGAGTTTTTTGGTTGAAGCTAAACATTATACCATGATATTCGTAAATTTGTAACTTAAACACTTATAAGATCATTTGTATAATAACTACATTATCAAAACTAGAAAAATGAGCCAATGGGTCAACAAGGAGAACACCTGGAGATGGTGGGTTTGTTGGCAGCAGGGAAGAAACCAAGAGGAGAGAGAAAAAGAAAAGGAAAGAAAAAGATAAATGAAAAAGAAAAGATAAGAGTTGGGCTTTGTTGGGCTCAGTTTGGGTTACAAGAAATAATGAGAGAAAAATAGAAAGAAGAATTTAAGTATCGGGCTTGGACTTTAATATGGGTTGGGCTTGAGTTACAGAAAAAAATCATAAGAGAAGAAAAATGAAGAACAACTAAGGAATGGGCTTGGACTCTATGGACTTAATTATAAAGTAAGGAGAAATAAGAGATGTATAGTCCATATTAATATCTAATTATTATTAGTTAGTATATTATAAAATATAAGAGTATTACATATAAATATGATAGGGGTGTGGGCTGGGCTCATTAGTGTCGATTAGGAAAACTAAAAATAATTTGAAGGAAATAAGAAGAAAGGAATATTGAGAAGAATTATATCTTATAGTGAGTGGGTGAAATCATCATTTTTGGGCAAATAAACTCTCTTAATGTGTGTTAGAGACCTACAAAACTGATAAGTGCGATTATTTTGCACCCATAAAGGTGATGAGTTCACTCGATAATAACCTCACATTACAATATTAATTATATTATTTAACGCTATAATTATAATTTTTAGTATAAATAATTAATTGCATTATCTAATATCTTATAATAATATATTACAACTTATATTTGAATATATTTTTTTATAAATTTATTTTCTTATAGTATCTCAATATTAATTACATTATTTAATATTATAATTATATTTTTGTATAAATAATTAGTTACATTATTCAATATGTTATAATAATATTTTCTAACTTATATCTGAATATATATAGTTAATATTATATTTGCATATAGTATATTAAGTATGTGAAAATGTTAAATATATAAATAATTAATTATATCATGATATAATTTTATATATTATATTATTATAATATTATTTTCATAATGTTAATTAACTAATATTCATAAATAATACATAACTAATATTAGAATATTATCAGTAATATATTATAAATCATATAACAATTATATTAATGTTACTATTAAATATATGAAATTTTATTATCAATGATCTATATTGCTTTCATATTTTTGCCCACTGGGGAACACTTCTATTTAATTTTAAAGTCTAAAAGTAACTTATCATCTTACAACTATTTTATTTAAAACTAGAGTTTTTTTTGTATTTTATTTAAAATTGAGGTAATTCATTGTCCGGGTGGAGTGACGCTGATTTGTCACCCATCCGCACAGTTCTAAATGATCAAATGGCCTACCAAATGAGGGCTGCTTTTGCACAAAAACCCTTACTAACTATCTTATGTCACATATGGTTAGTTATTCTATCTCCTCCCTCGTCTCCATGTCTTCCACCTCCATTTCATGCTCATCAACTTTACTACGTGGTTGATGCTGAGGCCCTGAGACCTTTGCCCCATGGTCAATCTCTTTCAAGGCCTTCACTTGCCACTTGTTGTTCTCTCTCTGCCCTTTGCCTTCTTCGTAAACCCATTTTTCATTTAACTTGAATTGATAGTTTGATCTATTTACAAATCTGATTAGTCTTTGATGATGCCTAGGCTTCTTGATTGAGTGCCCAATGAATATTTTGCACTGATACTCTTATTATAGTGTTTGAAAAAAATAAATCCAACAAGTGGGATCCTTTTTCTTTTCTGTCCAGTTGCTTGAAACAGAGGTACATCCTCATGACATTTTGATGCAGGAAGTAGAACAACAACAGCGCTGTCAGCTGTCAATAATGCCACTTCAGCTACCGATATGCCACTTCAGCTATTGACAAACCCTTCATTTTGTTGTCGACAGAGGTTACGATGAAGGCACATGCATAAAGTAAGTGGGGCTCTTTCTCCTGAGCAAGTGCGTGGCCACTTGATCAATTCAAGTGAATATTATTCAAGAAAATAGGAATAAATTTTTCAATATTATCATAATAGTGCTATTATGGTATTCTTAAAAAAATTCTCATAACTATTAAAATCGCAAAATATTATCATAAAGTATATATTTCATATTTTGGTCCTAAATGGTGTTACCGGTGCCAGCGAAAAGATCTAAATATCCTTATCTTACAATATGATTATAAATAGAAAAGTGATGTAGGAGATCAAGATGAGAATGGATGATTAAAGTTACCTGTCGACAGCTCCCTTCAACTGCCGATAGGCTTTTACAGAAACTCGATAGTTATAGTCCTATCGACAGCACTCTTCGCCTGTCGACAGGCTTTTACAAAAAGTCAGGGAATTAACACCTGTACTGTTCACCTGTCGACAGACCTATTACGTATAAGAGTTTTCTAGTTTGTTCAGGAGTTATTTTCTGGATTCATTTTGGATTCAAATTTATTTTATTTCTTTGATTTATTTTAGTTTTCCAGTTAGAGAAGTATTTTTCTTTTATTTGACTATATAATTCTATTGTATCCTAGATTTTTTATCATCATACTTTGATTAAGACAATTAATTTTTTACTCTTCAATTACTCATAGATTCAAGTTGTTCTACTGGCTCATGGATTCGGATCGCTTGCTCGTGAATTCGAGCAATTATCCCTTACTTGAAGTCTTCTTTAGGGTTCTCCAGTGCTAGTATAATATCTAACTCGCCTTGCTCGTCTTCATCGCTTCCCCTCTGCATCAAGTGGTATCAGAGCTTTGGTAAACTTTTCAACGATGGCTGGACATGATGACGATTAGTCTAGCTTCTCCACGAGAGTAGGTGATGTTGAAGGGAGATTTAGTGCTCTTGAATCGATCATGGATAGTATGGTCCAAGAAATCAAGAGGTTGTCTCTCAATTTGATGATCGAAGCCTGGCCAATGGTTCATTCCAAAGCGGATGTGAACGTTCATCAAGCAATCTTTCTTCACCACCTCTACCACCATTAGGTAATCCTCATCCATAACCTCACCACAACAATTTTCTTTCAAACTCATCAATAACCATGTCAATCATCACCACAACCAAGACGCCCTCTAGACAACTTCCTTACGAAGATCTCATCAACGAGGAAGACTCATCAACACCTTCTATCCCGAAGATAATTTCAAAGATGAAGGTTATGATGAAGGGA
Source organism: Agave tequilana (assembly GCA_038442645.1). Classification (NCBI taxonomy): domain Eukaryota; kingdom Viridiplantae; phylum Streptophyta; class Magnoliopsida; order Asparagales; family Asparagaceae; genus Agave; species Agave tequilana. The sequence continues at coordinate 47,338 of JAVJIF010015611.1, forward strand.
GAGCCTATAGGCGAGGACCAAGGCAGATGGTGAATCCTAATCCCAATAGGAGAGAAGGATTTTCTTTTTCTAACCTAGATAGGAGAAGAGAAGATCCAAGTCCTAATGAGTATAGGATGAAGATCAGGATGTCTTCTTTCAGTAGGAAACTTGACATCGGGTCCTTCTTAGACTGAGTCTATGAAGTATAGAGGTTTTCTTACATATCTTATGTCCCCGAAGAAAAGCATATCAAGTTCATGATGTAACAAGCTCAAAGGAGGAGTGGCCACATGGTGGGACCAGCTGCAATTATAAGGAGGCGCCAAGGCAAACCACCTGTGATGACATGGCAGCACAAGAAACAACTTTTTCCAAGTAGATTCCTTCCATCCGATTACCAACAGATTCTTTACAACTAATTTGAGAAATGCAGACAAGGCACAAGAACTGTTAGGCATATTAGAGAAGTTTTACCGCCTTTCGTAGTGATGCGACCTATTCTTGACAGAAGAGCAGCAGACTTATAGTACATCAATGGGCTAAAATACTCCATCCAGGAACGTGTGGCCATCTAAGATGTAATCTCTGTCGATGAGGCACAGAATAAAGCAATGAAGATTGAGAGGTTGCAGAGTAGATCCTTGCCTTTCAAAGGCGCAACAGAGAAGGATTCCGGTAGCAAAAGAACCCAGTAAGGTTCTACATCAAGCGAACGATCTCCAGTTTGTAAGGCGATTGACACCCGTCTAACAAACCCGGTGACGGCAGCCGCCCCACTACGAAGGGGTAAGGAGAATTCATTTGCCAAGCCTGAGATTGGCAAGTGTTACGGTGTGGAGAACCTTACGTAGGTCCAATGAGTGCCCAAAGAGGAGGCCTATTAATATGATAGACTACGAGGATGAAGAAAAAGTACTGATCGAGACTGAACTAGAAGATTCCAACTTTGTCGAAGAAGATGAAGAGGGAGCCATCTACATGGTATAACAATTGCTATGCAACCGAAAGAACCTTGACACTACGAAAAAGCATCAAATATTCTATTCAAAGTGCTCAGTAAAGAACAAGGTGTGCAACCTCATCTCGACAACGATAGTTGCGAAAATATTATCTTTACTGCATTGGTAGACTATTTGAAATTAGAGACAGAGACACCCTCATTCATACACCATTGGGTAGATAAAGAGGGGACCTTACATGAAGGTAATGAATCTTTGTCATGTCCCTATTTCAATTGGTAAGTTTTATCAAGATTCAGTTATATACGATGTTGTTGAAATGGATGCATGTCACATACTATTAGGATGACTATGGCAACATGACATCGATGCTACCCATCGATGCCAGAGGGATATCTACATGTTCACTTGGCAGGGCAAGAGAATTTCCATGAAGCCTATTCCACCACCACTAAAGTTGACTAAAGAAGAAAAGCCAAAGTTCATATCGATATGCAACTGAGATGAATTCTTGGTGGAGTCTAAGGAGACAAAGCAACGATTTTCTTTGGTAGTCAAAGAAGAAATCAGCCCAGCATTTGAAGTTTCTAAGAAGATGAAGCCGATGCTGTATGCGTCGGAAAAAAGGGGATCAAATTGTAAAATTCTTTGATTGGATAGAAAATTACAACAGATCGGTCTTCCGATTACAAGGGAGGGAGGATGTTGAGTCTTGAATCCTCCCTTTATTTAAGGCTGGGTTCTTCGTGTGGCGATGGAGAGTGAATCTTATTCTCCGTTGACCGGGTGAACGTCGAGACCTTTCGGGGCTTTTCTCTTCGGGTGGTTGACGGAGTAACACAGCTCTATCTAGCAAAACTCTCAAAGAGAAGGTAGGCAAAGAGCAATTTGAACACAGCAAGTTCTTTGAAGGGTTTCTCTCTCTTTTCTCTCAGAGTTCTTTTCTCCAAAAATCCTCCGACTGAAAATCCGACCCATTCTTCAATAGCGACGGGGCTATTTATAGGGGTTTCAGGGGCGTACGTGCCTCCTAAAAAACACTCCATAATGGGGGCTAACCTTCCCCGTTATGTGGACCGTAATTGGCCCCATAACCGGGACGGTTACAACTGAGACGCGGGTGTCAACCCACGCGCCTTAGAGCTGTTGAGACGCGGTTTCGGCCCTCGCGCCTTGATGCTGAGACACAGGTTTGGACCCTCGCGCCTTGGTGCTGAGACGCAGGTTTGGACCCTCGCGCCTTGGTGCTGAGACGCGGGTTTCGACCCTCGCGCCTTGGAGCAGCTGAGACGCGGGTAAGATTAACCTTGCGTCTTGGAATTCTGCTTTTCGATGGCTTGATTTTTAGACAGCCTACAGAACCCCCTCTAAAGTTTTCGACATTCCGCAGTTAAGTGGGACGGATTTCGAAATACTTTGGACTCTAGCTGAGCTCACCCTTGTGACTGGACTGTCAATGCTTCGGTTTGATCTTATCTGGAATATGGTCTTCGTGAGTGTACTGTAGAACTCTTTGAAGCCACCAAAGTTGATCGTGCTGAGTGTCTAGATGCACAGTCTAGACCTCCCCGATTGCTTTAAGCCTGTCATGGGTGCACTTTAAGCCATAAGTGGATGGTCGTCTGCGTGCCAGTGTACTGTTGAACTATTCTGCAGAAGCAAAGACTGAACGCCAGCTTTAAAGTTGTGACTTTTATTGGGCTGCATCTTTTGGGATGAGAACACGACCGATATTTCACAAGACAGACGCGATTCTTAGGCCGATTGAGAGACGCATCTTTTTGGAGTAAAGACGCGACTTTTTGGACACAATAATGGCCTAGCTGAAGGGGTGCGTCCATTGAAGAGGCGCGGCTGTTGGGTACGAATCCGTGCCATGTCATGAGTGCACTGCCACGTGTCCTGTGGAGCCGAAGGGATGTCTTCTTTTTGGCGTGCGAACTTCGCGCTACATTAAATGCGCCATCCACGCGTCGAAAGACGATTCAATGTCGAGTCAATCGAGCCCATCACCGTGATCTTTGCGAATCACCGGGCCTATAAATGGCAACAGTCGTTGAGAGAGTCCTCATTAGTCTCTCTTTCATCTTTGCTTGCATCTGTTAGGGTTTTGAGAGAGAAGTGCTCTTTGTTCTCTTCTCTTCCATTTTAGCATCAGATTCTTGCTTCGTAATGGCACCCAAGGCCAAGCGAACTGCTTCATCGTCGAAGGCGGTCGTCACTGAGGCCCAAAGGGGCGGCTCCTCCATGCAGGAAGCCCTTTCTCAGGTATAACGCCATTAGGCTTGATCTTCGCCATTAGAGAGGGTTTATGGAGTTCTTATAACCCTAAAAATCTCTTCTTTGAAAGAGAACCGCCAACCGTGGATTTGAAATCGTGCTTGATCCTCAGACGCGGTCTTTGAATTGACAAATAAGGCGTGAGTTTGATGACCCTACCGCTTTTATCCGCTTGAGGATGTATTTGTTTGTTGAACATAGGGCGCCAGTAAGCCTTGCGTTCCGGAGTCATCACTTAGAATGTTTCTAATTGTGAAAGATCCGGACGCAGACTTGATTCTTGCGTTCTGTGACATCAGACGCTGATTTTCATGAATCTTGCATCTGAGTCCAAGTACTTAGAGATTTTTCATAAGTCTTGGATTCTTTAAAACGCAGACTCCCTGCTGGCCTCATGGTCCTCAGGTCTGGACGCGGGTCCTCATGTCTAGACGCGGATTCTCAGGCTGGACGCGGATTTTGACAATTTCTGCGTCCAACATCTCTTCTGCGTCTGAATTATAGACACTTAATCATTTTCGTTTAGACTTCTGATCAAGTGTCATTTTCTTATGCAGTGCAACACTCTCCAGCCCACTCTCCAAGAGGCGCCACTTCGGGCACATAGGTGGTGCTGACCGCGATTTGACCTTTGTGCTGCAAAGGACTGCTCCTGTGACTACCGACAAGTTGAAGGAGCGAAGGGAGAGGCTCTCCAATGTTGACGCGGCATTCTTTCGGGAGCTTATGACTGACGCGGCATTCACAACGGATGCTCGTGCTCCGATGGAGAAGCCTGCTTTTTTCTTTGGAGACCATATTAGCGAGGGCGGCTATTCTATGCATGACGGAGATTATAAATGGCTCCGTCAGATAGGGGATAGAAGGTTCTTTCTTCCAAACATGGAGAGGATGTACCCACTATCTTATCTCCAGCACATGTCCGTCCCTCGAAAACTGTCATGGGAGCTTTCCCGACCTGTCCCTGAGATTACTCTCGGCAACCTAGGCTCCAAGAAGGTATATCATGCTGGCTATGATAAGGAGGCTCTCGGCCTATTTCCTGGGCTGTTGAGGACTGATCACCCGGTAGGAGAAACTCCTAAACTCGGCACCACCTTTCTCAATGCATTCATGAAGGTGGGGGGTGATTTTCCGGTCGACTTCCGTGTGCCCGGGTGGATCCATTCCACTGAGAAGTATTGGTGGGGCAAGATGGTGAGCTTCATCCTTGCCGATCTTGGGGGCTTGTTGGAGTATATGGAATTGTACCAGGCGGTCAGGGCCGTGCAGTACGGTATTCCACCAAGTTCTCAAACTTCTTTGGGATCCTGGAGCGGTACAATCCTCTGACGGGGACATTCTTCACTCCGGTCGGGGAGATGGGCCTTGCCCTGCACGAGCTGTTCGAAGTCTCGGGGCTGGTAATTGGGGACTCTCCCTATGAAGAATACGTCCCGACTGCTGAGGAGCTTCACCTTATGAAGAAAGAGTCTCCTCGGGTGTATGAGACTTATTGGAAGGTGTTATGTCACTTTCACATTTGTGGCCAGATAACCTCTTGGAGGGCGAGGGAGTCAAGCAGCTGTCTTGGGCAAGCTACTTGTTTAAGGGCGTCAATCAGAAAGACCATCCAGTGACCCGACTGGCTCCCAGCTCCGACGAGGAGATTGCCGATAGGATTCAGGCTTCCGTAGACTCCTACACCACGGAGTCAAACGAGGATACTTTTGAACCTGACACGGTTTTCGAAAGTTTCCATCATCAGGCCCGGACCCCTATCTCCAATCGAGCACTGCTGGCGGGGCTTCTTAATGTTGTGGTTGAAACGCTGTGTGGTGCCGATACTGCCACATGAAGTGATTGTTGCCGACGTAGTGTACCCGGCGGTGCTCCTGGCTTATGGTAGGCCCATAGCCCTCCTTCCGGCCATGGCGGCCGGTATTCAAAGCGGGTTGCGGGCCTTAACCCAGAGTCTATGCAGGGTAGAGAAGGTTGTCGACTCCCAGGGTGAGCCGATTGTTGACTCAGAGGGGAGGCCGACGGTAAAACGTCCCAACCCTCGGGTTGAACTTCCCTACACATACCTAATGGCTTGGTACGTTATGCACTGTCCCTCCCTGATGATGCCGGTATCTTGGAGTGAAGGGTTTACCCCTTTCGTACAGCGGTTGGAGGGTTCAAGCTGGTGTAATACTTATATGTATTTCGTTCGTAAGTGCATTCTAGCTGCTTCGAACTACCAGCTCAATCGCTGCTTCCCCGAGATTGCTGGTGCATCTTTCGGGGATAAACTTGCTGACTTCGTGGGCCCAGATAACTTCACAAGGTTGTCATCGGGAGCCTTCTGGTGGTTGGTCAGTATTCGGCCCGGGTATGTGCTTTTCCGACAAGGGAATTCGTGCATGATCGAGCCGTACATGCCAAATCGCTTCGCCTGACAGTTCGGCTATGACCAACTATATGTCGGTAATCCCAACGCTCGACTCGCCTTCAGTGGGAACTTGTTTGAAGGTGCTCGGGCTTGTATTATAGCGTGGCTGGAGGGACGGAAGTGCTTTTTCGTCTGCCCCCCAAGGAACTGAAAGGCTGTACAAGCCTTTGCTTCTGTACCTGGTACTTCCAGGCCAACCAAACGCCTGACTTTGCTCCGGAGTACTCATGCATCGAGAGCATCAATGCATCTTACGAAGAAAAGTTGGGGTCCAACAAACTTCACGAGGCGTTGAGGAGTATCGGAAGGCTCTGAAGGAGACCAGAAGGGTGTCAAGGGAGGAGCCGCGAGCGGCAAAGGGTCGACAGGTGGCGCGTAAGCGTCCTCAAGGCTCTACTTCCACTGTTGAGCCTACCCCCAGAAGGTCCGGAGAGACTTGGCGGCCGCAGCTTCTCCGTCCAAAGACATCCCTTCTGGTGTTGAGGAACAGAGGGAAGAAACGGAAGATGAGGATGACGCCTCCTTAGTTCGTACCCGTGGGTTGCGCAGCAGGGGCCCCAGGATTTTAGAGGAAGGGGAGTTCGCTGACAAACCCACCACCGCTGACGAGGCTGAGCAACATGAAGTCGACATAATGAGCGGAGGTGATGTTGAGATTCCAGGGGTCTCAACTCAGCCCGGGTCTTCCTCAGCTCACGAGAGGAGGGAGGAGGTACAACAGCCTGGGTCCCCTACTGTACTAATCCCTAGTCCTCGTGTAGTTGACCCCAGCCCTACCACTGGGGTATTTGGGGGCAAGGCCCCGGTTGCCGAGGCTTCCTATGTTGCTCTATCGTCTTCTTCATCCGAAGAAGAAGGGTATGATTCAGGCGACGAGATCGACTTTGACGATGAACCCGCTCCTTCTGATCTGAGTAAATTCTCACACATCTCAGAGGAGGAAATATATGGGTGTGAGCCGGTGACGGGGTCACCACTAGCGGCAATTACTCCTGCTGCAGGTATTTTTATTGTCTTTTTTTTTATCTGGTTTCCTTCGAACTGGGGAAAGGTTCTGACATTTTCCTTTAACTTCATGCTGCAGGGCTGGCCGCGGACAGTGAGGCTGCAACTTCCTCCCATATCGAGGAAATGATACAAGAGCTGGCCCAGCAGGAGAGCATTGAGGCTCCTGCTATTGAGATGCCTCAAAAGAGGGCAATTATTGAAGTTGGGAAGACCTCCACCCTGCAGGATTCGCCTAAGAACCGCCAACTTTGGAACCTCAGCTTGGTAAGGAAATGTTGATATCTTGAATGTTTTCCTTTTACTGTCATGACTGACGCTTTAGTGATTTGCAGAGAGGGCTGAGGGAGCTCAGGCAGAGGACTTGGCAGTCAGCGTCGACTCAGGAGGGGCAGCCAGCGTCGACCCAGCGGGCAGTACAATTCAACCCTCGACCGCGGGTTCCGAAGAGGTCAGGCCTGCTGCTACTTCTGTCGCCATGGAGGCTGCTATGACGGCAACCACCCCGGAAGTGCCGGTGACCATCTCAGCTTCTGTCGCACCTGTCGTTGACCCTACTCCTGCACAGGATGAGTTGATTCCCATCCCTCGTCCTGTGATAGAAAGGGGATCTGGGAGCACTTCAGCAGAATTCTCCCCAGCTGGTGATATCATGGAGGAACTGACACGCCAAATGGTGCAGCAGTTCTTCATTTTTATGCGGTCATGCATTGACCTCATCCTTTCTGGGGGTAGCTCTTTCGAGTTTGCCCGAGTACTTCTTGAAAATCTGATTGAGAACATCGGGCATACTGGAGGTCCTTCGCAGGCCAGGGCATGTCTAATGCTGGTGGAACAGTTAGGAAGTGACTTGAAAGAGCTCAAGTCCTTAAAAGATGCTAGCTCAGTATATGAGGCCCAGGCAACTCTGAATAGGCTTCTTGCTACTCAAGAATAAGAGCGGAAAGAGATGGAGAACCAAATAGCTGAAGAGACCCGCCATCTCGAATATTTCCAGGCTGACCGTCAAAAGCTGATTGGCGATTCAAAGGAATCTGAGCTCGTCATGCAGAGCGAAGAGCAGGTGATTATCAGTGGCTCGGGCTTCCATAGCCAAGGCAGAAGCCTTGATTGCAATCAATGAGCAGAAGTTTGCCACTGCTAAGAAGAAGCTGGAAGCTGGAGGCTGCCAGGACGCAAGCTGACGAAAATCTCTCCACTCACTCCTCCAGATTGGAATCTCTACGAGCGCGGCTGGCTGCGAAGAAATTCTTATCTGAAGAGGAGTTGCGGGTCCAAGCTTTCATGGAAGCTGAGAAGGCGCGTCAACATGAGATACATCGCCTTAGAGAACAAATCCGTTCTTTGGCGAACCAGGATTTTTAGCTTTCTTCTTCTTTTCCTTTGTAAAGAAAAGGACACTCTATTTACCAAGAGTGTTTGTATCTACTTTTATCATTTTTGAATAATAAAAGTCGTTGAAATTTTTGTTCCACCTTCATTGCCTCGCCGTGGATGAATCCGACTTCTTAATCACAGATTTCGGCTGTGCTCTTCTGGCTGGCTGTGAACGCTGAACTTAGATAAAACTAAGTTCTTTTGACGAAACGCGGCGTCAATTCATAAAAGAGACGCGGCTCTGAGGCACGCGATTCTGACCTGCTAGTGAAGACGCGGTTCAAGTGGACGCGAAGGACGCAGCTTTAAGCGTGACTCACTGGCCGCAGTCTTTAACTTTATCCAGGCGCAGGAATCAGGATGCATCAAGAGTGTGGTCTCACGCCCCTTACAATTGACGCGGTCTGGGACGTGACGCTGAGACTCGGTGCAAGACCTCTCTTTATCCATACAGACGCAGCTCCAAGACACTTGTGAAAGTGATAGGCCTTCTCTGCTGAAGATATAAGCTTTGGGTAGCAGCTCTATGTGCTTTCCCACTGAGACCCCCGGAATGAGTCCCTTTTGTTGATAGACGCAACCTTGAGTTGTCTGAGAGACGCGGAGCAACTTTGAGTCATCCAAGAGACGCAAAGGGTCTTCTAACTTGGAATGAAGGAGAACGCCACTTTTTGAAAAGGATGCGCGAGCCTCTAGACGCGGCTTTCACATCTGCGTTTGGCGCAACTTCCCAGGCGTTAAGTGCAGCCTGTCATAAAGATCCTACGAGATTTTCAAACGTCAAGTCTTCGTTGACGATTGGGAACCCGCATCATCCGTTGTTTCCCGAAGCAGTTGTCCACGCGTCGATTCTTCATTGGGCTTAGTCGTTAATGCCTTTTAATGTCAAACCGGTGCTGGCGGTTGGAGACCAGCGTCTTCGACGCTTCCCGAAGCGACGCTCCACGTGTCAGCCTTCCATTGGGCTTTGACAGTCGTGTGGTCATTAAGGCCGACGGTTCTAATTGATGAACCATTAATTATGGTTATCATGGGCTGCCTATAAATAGGGCTTACTCCCTTCCTTTAGCAGTCCCATACTTGGACTGTTTTCTTTCGATAGCGAGTGCAGTGAGGGACTCCATCTTCTTCTTTCAAGGAATTTTCCAGGGGCTTGCCTCCGGGATGAAGATGACCCAGAGCTTTCATGCTTCTGTTTGGTCTCTTCAGAAGATTACCACTGTCAAGTGATTTCAATAGCAAAAAGCGTCTCCTTGAGCACCTTTTATGTCCGCGCTTCAATGCAGAGAGTTCAACTCTTAGTGGAGGCCTCTGCGGGTACGCCTTCTTTGTTTGCCATGACATTTTTAAGCCGGCCAAGTTTGAATTTTGATATCTCTTAAAGAGATATTATCACCTGGATGAAGTCTTAGTTGGTGCATTCCTTTTCTGGAATTTGCGCCATCGACTTAAACTTCTCTGGACGCCAGTATAGCAGATTTAGACACCTGGCCACAGGCTCTGCATATGGAGCTCGCGTCTTGAGGCTGTCAACTTAGGAGAATCTCAATTCAGACTGGAGGTCTCAGGCCTGAGTCTTGCAACCCCTGTTCATCCACAGGGAGATGGCAATTCTCGCGTCTGATTCTCTTCACGTCTCGTCCTTTAAGCGCGGATGTCAAATGAGACTGCATCTGAATTCTGCGTATATCAGAATTTTGACCGTGTCTGTTTCTCTGCCGCAGATGTTCGCTGCGCGGGTCATTCCCGCGTCTGAAATCCTTCGGCAATAGCTGCGTCTGTCACTTAGTTTTTCTGTTGAAGTATACTAAGCTTCAGATCTTCTAATTTCGTTGCTTCTTGCAGGTAAGCTTGATCATCCTTTTTCATGTTTGCTGGGCCCGTGGGAGAATATATCGGCCGGCGAACTTGTTCGATGTTCGTCCACAAGAGAAGAAATCATGGTCTCCGTTGTCCACAAGGGAAGAAATCATGGTCCCTGACGGGGACTTAACCCTCGCCAAGATCTCTTTGAATTCGATGCACCAGTCATGCTTCTTGACATGGCATGGTCAGAGTAAGGATGGCGGCGGGGGTAGCGGTGGATATAGTGGTGGTTAGCATCCCCTGTGAGGTCTCAAAACCTCCTCTTTACCCAGAAGTGACATCGAGGAAACTCCATGCTCACTGGACGCCCTTCTTGCGGAAGAGATGTTCATCAACGAAGGATCACACCCCCACTTCGGATGGTCAGGTGGAGTCAGAAGACTCTGTTGCCTTTCGACCTCAAGAAACACTATTGTTCTCGATCAACCAAGGACCTCTTCGATGTTTACATCATGCATCGTAGTGCAACCAGCTTCTGATCATTGCCACGATGTCTGATCCTACTTTGATGCCCTTCCAAACATCTTGTACCTGGAATTGTATGCAGCTTTGAGGAGTGAGTGCAACCTCTGAGAGGGAGAGGGACTTCTTTGTGTACTCCTTAATTGTAACACACTCAATCTCATTGTATAAGAGAGCGTTTTGTATCACTTTCATATGCCTGGATATAAATAAAAGTGACACTTTTCTTTTTGTTTCATCTATTGTCTTGAACTCTCTTTTTTTTTAGGTCAGACGAATAGAAACAAAGAATCTTTGTCTTGTCAAAATCATGATGAAAATTTTAACAAGTCAGATTTTGTGGAGAAAAGATCCTATCTGAGGAACCCCACAATGCTGTCAGAGGTGTGATATTAACTTGACAGAGATAAGGTAATTTTTGGTGGACCTGCTACTTTATAAAAGAAAGTAACAGGTTGAATTGGTACCCCCAGGGAAGATGAACTTTTATCAAAGGTCTGGGATTAACTTGATTAAGATCAGCTGGGGAGTTAATGAAAACACTGTTAATGGTGTAATGTTAACCTAACAATGTTTTTTTGGTAGACTTGTTGTTCTGTTGAGGAGAATAACAAGTGAGGCTAGATTCGCGGGATCTAGGGAAGTTTTTACCGTTAGAGGTGTGATATTAACTTAACGGGTTGAAAGTTGTCTTGTCAGAAGTGTGATGTTAACTTGACAAGAATGTGAGTCAGAGGTGTGATATTAACTTGACTCAGAAGCATTTCAGCTTTCATTTGGGAAAACTGAAAGTGTCATTGTCATAGGTGTAGTGTTTAACTTGACAATGAAGGTAATGCTAGAGGTGTATTTTGAACTTGGCATTAGTCATCTCGACTTCGACAAGGAAGTCCGAGGAAAGTCATGGCCGTAAGTGTATTGTTGAACTTGGCGATGACCTGGATGCTAGAGGTGTGGTGTTAAACTTAGCATCGTTCATTTCAGCTTCGATATGGAAGTCTGAAGAAAGGTGACTGTCAGATGTGTGATGTTAACTTGACAGAAACTCGATGTACTGTTTAGAAGTATAATGTTTAACTTAACAGTAATTTGTCAGAGGTGTGGTATTAACTTGACAGAAATTGACTTGCGATATGAGCAGTTTGAGGACCTGTCATTCCATTGATGAGAATTGACAAGTGGAGTTTTAAAAAAAATGTCAGAGGTATAGTGTTAACTTGACAAATTTGGATTTGCGATATGAGCAATTTTGAAGACTTGCCATCCTATTGATGAGAATTGGCAAATGAAATTTGAAGTGCCAGAGGTATAGTGTTAACTTGGCAACGACTGTATTTTGTAGACCTACCATTCTGTGGATGAAAATTGGTAAGGGATTTTGGAGGGGAAAGTGGAGTCGAGTCCACTTAGGATTTTTAGCAAACCCTCAGCTATCAACGGGTTTGATACGCCTTTACCAACTACCGTTTGAGTTGGGCTAGCCATGCTATTCCCCTCAGCATGATGAGTTGTCGAAGACTTATGTTGGGCTTAAAAGCCAACATTTTCTTCTATCCTTGGCCGTTAGGGCGTTGGATATTAATGAAGAGGCTCTTCTTGTTTTGATCAGAGGTATACTTTTAACTTGATCGGGGGAGGAGTACTATTAAGGATAGTACTTCTTCAAGAATCTGCCATTGATTGGCATCATGAGTGTATCACCATTTGAAGTTATGAGGCGATACGATCCATTTGAGTAGACTGACTCTACTACAAATGGTCCTTCCCATTTGGGTTGGAATTTTCCTTTTGTCTTGTGCGTCACCACCATGGGTCTTCTGACAGCTAAGACAAGGTCGCCTTTCTTGAAAGTTCGCACTTTAACTTTCTTGTTGAAGGTTCTGGTAATTCGAGCTTGGTAAAGCTCGATTTGTTGCTGGGCCTGCAGACGCTTGTCATCTAAGGCTTCCAATTCTTGGAGTCACTGTTGATGCTTCTCCTCATTCGTCATCTCTGCTGTCAGGGCGACGCGTAGAGATGGAATTTGGATTTCAAGTGGAAGCACAGCTTCACACCCATATACTAAAGAAATGGTGTAGCTTTAGTTGGGGTTCGAACAGTTGTGCGATAAGCCCATAAGCATTCACCCAGTTTGTCGTCCCAGTCACGTTGACTTTTCGAGACGAATTTCTTGAGAAGCTTGCCAATGGTCTTGTTGAAAGCTTCTGCGAGGCCATTAGCGGCAGGATAGTATGCCGTTGAGGACACGCTCTGGATTCTGAACTTGGCGCAGAATCTCTAGAAAGACTGGCTGATGAACTGGGGTCCGTTGTCGTGGACAATTCGCTGAGGTACCCCGAAGCGGTAAATGACGTGATGTTTCACGAACTTGATCACATCAGATGACTTCACCTCCTTCAAAGGAACGACCTCAGCCCATTTGGAGAAGTAATCGGTTATTGCCAAAATAAACCGATGTCCTTTTGATGACGGTGGGCTGATAGGGCCAACCACATCCATTCCCCACATTTCAAATGGCCAAGTAGAAGCCGTGGAGTGAAGGTAGCCTAGTGCTTGATGGATGAAATCGCCATGTACTTGGCAGGTGTGACATCTTTTGGCATAGGTGATGGCGTCGACAATCATCTTGGGCCAATAATATCCCAACCTTTGGAGTCGGTATGCAAGTTTTGGACCAGGTTGATGGGCTCCACACATGCCGTCATGGCTTCTTTCAATACCTCCTGTGCCTCCTTTGTGAAAGGCAGCGAAGCAAGATCCCGTCATGCGATCGACGATACAGTGTTCGTGTAATTGCATTATAGTAGAATTTAGGGGCTTTCCTTCGAATGGCAGCCGCTTCCTCGGTGTCCTCAGGCAGGATGCCATACAGGACATAATCAATGTAGGGGAATCGCCAGTCTCTAGGCTCTGGGCCGGTTGACAATTCCAGTGCTTCTTTTCTTTGAGAATCTCCTGTTGGTTCCTGGTAATCCTCATGAGCAAATCTCGGATAATACAGATCGTGGCTGTAGACGAATATCTTCTCCATTGCTCCAGCTGGAAGAGCCAAGGAGGCAGCGAGGGATGCGAGTGCATCTGCATGCGCATTTTGCCTGCACGGTACATGGTCGATGTAGAAGTTTGTGAACCTCTCGGCCATGTGGATAGTTGCGTTGTAGTAGGGTACTGGGTCCTCATGTCTGACTTCGTACTCCCCGCGAATTTGGCTGACGATGAGTTTAGAGTCGCCATATGCCTCGAGATTTTTAACGCCAATCTCATCGGCGATTGCATCCCAATCAAAAGAGCGTTGTACTCCGCCACATTGTTGGAGCAAGGCTCAGTTAGCGAGACGGCTCGGGGAATCACATAGTTCTGTGGTGAGACGAGTACTACTCCTACTCCTGCCACTATGTGTCCTTTTGGGCTTGTTCTGGATGCACCGTCAAAGAAGAGTTGCCACACTTGACTTTCAAACAATGTCTGAGTCAAACAGACTTCGGCCACTTCATCTGGGAGATCCTCGTAGACTTTGGCTGCCCTCGGTCTGGGTGCTCAGTTAGGAAATCCGCCACCGCTTGTCCGTTAATAGCCTTTTGCGGCAAAAAGTGCATCTCATACTGGGATAGCAATGTGGCCCATTTTGCCAGCCGGCCGTTCAATGATGAAGGCTTAGTCATAAGTAACCTCAGGGGGTTGACTTTTGATATGACGTTTATAGTTTGGCCTACCAGATAGTGTCACATTTTCTGAATGGAGAACACTAATGCCAACATTCCTTCTCGATCGGATTATACCGATGTTCGGCTCCGATTATTGTTCTACTCAGATAGTAGATCGCTTGCTCTCGTCCTTGATCGTCATTCTGAGCTAGTAGAGCTCCCAAAGAATGATCCATTGCTCGAACGTATACCAGGAAAGGTTTTTCGGATATCGGGGCTACAAGGACTGGTGGTTGTATGAGGTATTGCTTGATTTCCTCGAATGCATGTTGGCAAGCGTCATCCCAAATGAACGAAACACCCTTCTTCATTAGCTTAGCGAAGGGTTGGCATTTTTCGGAGAGGTTTGAGATGAACCTGCGGATGTACGCCAATCGTCCTTGCAATCCCTTGAGTTCCTTGAGATTTCTCGGAGGTTGCATCTCCTGGATAGCGCGAACCTTTTCCGGGTCTAAATGGATTCCGGTGGAGGTTACAACAAACCCTAGGAACTTGCCGCTGGCCACCCCCAGGAAGGATTTGGTAGGATTCATCTTCAATTGATGTGCTCGCATAATGTCGAAGACAACTTTTAGGTCAGCTATGTGATCACCCATAGCGCGACTTTTTACCGCGATGTCATCAACATAACATTCCACTGTTTTGCGCATGTGCTCGTGGAAAATGGCGTTCATGGGCTTTTGATATGTTGCCCCCGCATTCTTCAGTCCGAAGGGCATGACGGTGTAGCAGTATACCCCAATGGTGTCCTGAAGGAGGTGTGCTTTCGTCGTCAGGATACATTTTGATTTGATTGTATCCTGAGAACCCGTCCATGAAGGACATTCGCTCGAATCCACAAGTATTGTCAATCATAACATTTGTGATTGCAGTGGGAATTCGTCTTTGGGACAAGCCTCGTTTAGATCACGGAAGTCGACGCAGATCCGGATCTTTCCATTTTTCTTAGCAACGGGGACGATGTTGGCTACCCAATCGGGATGTTGCTCTTCCCTGATGAAGCCAGAATCTATAAGCTTTCTGACTTCTGATTGAATCGCCTCCATTATCTCTGGACGGAACCGTCGCTGCTGTTGTTTGACAGGCTTTACGTCTGGATTGATGTTGAGGCGGTGCATAGCCACTTGAGGATCAAGTCCAAGCATGTCTTCGTAATTCCAAGGAAGACATCTTTATACTCTTGGACAAGAGATATTAGATCCTTTTTCTTTGACGGTGATAGGCCGTCGCTTATGAAGATGGGCTTAGGATTAGCCTCATCCCCCAAATTGATCTGAACAATCTTGTCTTCTGTGGGTGGCTCGCGCTGCTCAAAGCGGGTATCCCAAAGAGTATTTAAATGTTTGATCCAAGGATCTGTATCAGATTGGATCATTTCTTCATCTCCGTCTTCCAGGTGGCTTGTTGAAATCATGTTCACTGAAAGTTCTTTGAAGATGTTGCCGACACTAGCATCTGACTCCCATGATGACGTACCTGAAGAGTAATCGTGACCTGACGATTCTCGAGAATCAGAGGATGATGGAGCCGGAGTTGATACGTAGCCCAACCCCCTGCGCGTCCGATGATAATAATCGGGTGCTTTTCCTTTTGGCACAAAGGATCGAAGTAGCGTCCTCCGTCCTTTGCCGAAGTTCAACCCGAGTCTGCTGGTTAGGTCATACCCCATGTTTTTCATCATTCTGAGTGTCTTTGGCTCATAATGACCGAACTGAGGGGATTCCTGCTCGCTTCTGATTCTTCATGGTCCATTGGCTCGGAGTCAATTCGTCCAAAAAGAATTGGTCTTTGGCCCTTCCTTCTCGCAGGAACCATGAATATTGATTGTTGCGCATCGCCGATATTTCGACATGTTTCAAAGGACGATTTCACTGGTACATGCAATGATGTCAAAGCACCGATTGTCGACCAGAGATCGTCATCCACGTCGGTGCTAGTGTCTGACGGCACTGAATCAGAAGCAAACACAGAAAAATACGCTAAATCTAATTCTTCATTAAGGTACCAACCGCCTACATCATCGGCGGAGGTATTATCAACATCGGGCTTATTAGTGCCCGTTACAGGTGGATCTAGCTCCCACACACTCATCTTCCTCCAGCTCGGTGACAGCTTCATTGCCAGAGTCTGGTTCCTCTGGTTGCGGGACTTCATCTGTTTCCACAGATTCCTGATACAGGAGGGAATCTGTGAAATAATTCTCCACTCCCTTGAACGGATGCCTATCGGCAATCAGCGTTTGCACCTTTCCACTCCCGTCAATGTATTTCATGACTTGGTGGAGAGTAGAGGGAACGATAGAATTGCGATGAATCCAGGGTCTTCCCAGTAGTAGATTGTAGGAGGTGTCAGCATCTATGACATAGCATGTCACCTCTGACCTTAGGTCCCCAATCTGGCATTTGAGCTTGACTTTCCCCATCGGACGGGTACTATTGGCATTGAACCCATAAATGGTCGTCTGGGTAGGGCTCAAACGATGAGTGGGAATCCCGAGATGCTGCATGACTCTGCAAGGCATGATGCTCAACGCAGACCTGGGATCTACCTGATGCGATTCACCTCAGATAATCCAATATACCCTGCGAAGTAAAGGGGTCGATCATGCTTCCCTTTGACTTGCATGTCTTCTGCCGTGAAAGTAATGCAGGGAATATTTTTGGAGGTGTGGAGGCAATCCTCTACATCTTCCTCCTTCGGTAGCTAGGTCATGAAGACTTCAGCATTAGCCAGAGCTTCTTGTAGAGCTTCTCTGGTCGACTTTAATAGTCTAAGAAGCTCATAAAGAGTAATCCGCGCTGGGATATTGGCTAACTGAGCGAGGACATCAAAGTGGTAAGGTGCTGTGGAACCTTCCGCTACGTCCTTCAAAAGAACTCGAGAAAACCGAAGTTCATTTTGTTTCTCCCCGGGTTGCTTCGAAGAGGGCTTGGCTGGCTCTGCGGTGGATCTTGGAGGAGTTACCGCCACTTCGCCATACTTTTTCAAATATGGCTGCCCCGAACGGGTTTCTGCCACAAGCTGACTGGGTTCCGCGGCCAGAACTATTGTCTCCTCTTCTGAGTCGGTCAGCGGGGGAATATCAGTTTCCGCTTCTCGAGAAGAGGCACACATCACGTTGCAGGATGAGGCCTTTGCTTTGCCTTTGGACTTCCGGCTGGTTACAGTAGTCCATTGCTGGCCATCAATAAGGTCGGGATGAACCCACATGACTTCTCCCTGAGGTGTGAAAACAGGTACCAGGCCCTTCTCTTGCTGCTGGTGAGGGTCTGTGTTGACCATTCTCAGCTCTCCTCTTGGGCAGGGACTACTCCAGAGGGTGTTAGAGGTTGTCTTCCAAACTGGAGAAATGACGTCATATTGGTCATCACCTTCTTCTGCTCTGGACGGAGTTTTAATACCTCCGCGTCAATCAGAGCCTGAAGGATGTACTTGAAGACGTAACAGCTCTTGGTGGGGTGTCCCAGCATCATGTGATATAAGCAGTAGTTGGGACTATCGGTTTTACCGACTTCTTTAGGGTGCCTAGCTTCAGGAAGCTTTAGTCTGTTGCTCTTGTTGAGTAACTTGAAGAGCGAGTCGGCATGTTCGTCCTTGAAGGAATACCGCTTGCTGGCGCGTGGTTGGCTTGAAGAGCAACTTCCCTTGACCGGTTGAGATTTGACGGGGACTTGGTCTCTATCGCCAAGTTATCGTTCCTTTTTGTTCGGAGAGATGTGTCTGGTGCATGCCTTGTCGACCTCTCGGGTCTAGGTTTGTTTTCTTTTGCCCTAACTCGGGCGATAATTTCTTCAGCCTGTTCACCTTGTTGGATCAATTATTTTCAGGTGCGGCTTTCGACAACTCCTATTTGGGCGAGGAGCGAAGTTTGTAGATTGTGGCGGCATGTCTCCGCTAGGGTGGCCTTGGTCATACCGTTTGGATATCGGAGTGCTACATTCCAAAATCTTTCTACAAATGACTTAACGGACTCTCCCTTTCGCTGCTTGGTGGCTAAAAGGGTAGGCATGTTGACCTCCGAGTCATCTTCAAAGAAGCGAGTTAAGAAGAGCTTCTCCAAGTCGCCCCAATTCTTGATGGAGCCTTCTGGAAGCTTCATGAACCATTCAAAGGCCAGCCCTTTTAGGGTGCCGATGAATAAACGCGCCAGGATGGCGTCGTTATCTACCACATTCCTAGTTTGGGACTTGAAATAGTAGATGTTTTGGTTCGGTAACCTTCCCATCAAATGCTTCGAGGGTTGGAGCCTTGAACTTGGGCGGATATGGAACCAGGTCCCACTCGGCTGGATATGGGCGGACCACCCCTGCTTCTTGGAGACCTTTCCGATTGGTAAGGGCTTCAAGGCGCTGCTCCAACTGATTCATTCTTTTAGAATGAACCTTTCCCTGGTCTTGATCGTTCTTTTCCTGCGACGAGGACTTAGACGAACCAGAGGAGGGTTGCCCTTTTCTTCTCGGAGTGTTCGGAAGATGAGCTTTCTCCCTCTTTTAGTTTGCCCTTAGACTTTTTAGGGGGAGATTTCTTCCTGTCTTCAAGCAGCTGTGCGAGCATTTGCTTGAGAGAGTCGATGGATTCTTGCTGAGCACGAATCATCTCAAGTTGTTCCTTCTGGACCTGGGCTTGCAGCTCCAGGCGCCGGGCTGTCTCTTCAGGAGTGCTCGTCATGTAGGTGAAGGCCTCCTTCTCGATGAAAGAATTCGAGGCCTGCGATTCTGCTACAGCAGAATGAGAGTCATTCATTTTGACGCCCCGGGCCAGGGCATTATAGTCGATCGGGGCAATGGCCCCGTCCGGGTGCGAGTGTGTCGGTACACTCCTTCCGGTTCAGAGTCAGACTCGTTAGAGCTGACTACAGGCTGTTTTCCCTGCTCCTGCTTGCCATGTTAGCAGTGAGCTCTGGATACTCAGTGTCAGAGAATGTCCTCCGCCTGTGAGAGCGTCTTCTTTTAGCTGAGGGGGGAATCAGGGTCAGCTGTCTAACTAAGGACTGTCGGTTCACGTCTGAACCATAACGACACTCAGAGAGCATGGAGATGACCGTTGGCAGCAACATGATGAAGTGGTTTGACTAGCACTTCTTTTCTTCGTCAAGTAATCCCTTAGATCCATGGAAAGAGGATTGAAGAGATTAGCCTCGCAATTTCGAGGGCGAGAGGTATCCTTGCGCTGTACAGCTTGGACGCAGAATTCAGAGGCGTGGTTCTCGCGCCGCAGCTGTATGACGCGTGTCTGTCTGGCATCTCTGTTGAGACGAGACGCGACTGTCGCGTTACTGCTTGGTGCGTCGGGGCAAAGACGCTTGAGAGAGAGTGGGCTGCTGGGCCCTACGCCTAAGGGCGCGCTGTACGTAGGCTTCGCCTTGGCGTTTGGTGAGTTGGGATTCAAAGGGCCTAATTTGGGGAGTCTCGCGTTTGGGCCGCCAAACGCGGACTCGCGTGCTGGACATGGCGCGACCAAGGCGCCGGATTTAGCTTCGCGTCCTGCTTCAGTTGGACGGTCAGAGGTTCCAACTTGCAGTTGACGCGCACGCCTCCTCTGTCGACGCTCAGCGTTTCGGTTGCGTCGTGGAGGTGGGGAGAAACCAACGACGACTTGATGCTGAGGGAGAGGGTGGACTGGGTGAATACCAGAGGTTTTGACCACGCGGGTCTCCTGAGAGACGTTGACGCGTGTGTTCCGCATGGCGCGGTTGGTCGCAACGGCAGTTGTGCCTGAGACCACACGGGCCTCCTGAAAGACGTTGGCGCGTGTATCCTGCTTGGCACAGTTGGCTGCGACACCCTTCACAGCAGCAGCGCCCGAGAGAGTCTCAGAGCGAATTTCGGGGCAAGTCCCCGTAGAGACCCTGCGACAGACGCGGGTCTTTGGGCTCTAAGAGCCGGAAGAGAGAAACTCTTCATACTTTGCCTGATCGAACTCGACGATGAGCGATTCGACCATCTTCCCCTTATAGAGGACGTCACCTTGCGCCACGATTTGTTTGTCAGTGACAAATTAGTCCCCAGCGGAGTCGCCATCTCTTGTATGCGTCGGAAAAGAGGGGATCAAATTGTAAAATTCTTTTAATTGGATAGAAAATTACAACAGATCGGTCTTCCGATTACAAGAGAGGGAGGATGTTGAGTCTTGAATCCTCCCTTTGTTTAAGGCTGGGTTCTTCGTGTGGCGATGGAGAGTGAATCTTGTTCTCCGTTGACCGGGTGAACGTCGAGATCTTTCGGGGCTTTTCTCTTCGGGTGGTTGACGGAGTAACACAGCTCTGTCTACCAAAACTCTCAAAGAGAAGGTAGGCAAAGAGCAACTTGAACAGAGCAAGTTCTTTGAAAGGTTTCTCTCTTTTCTCTCAGAGTTCTTTTCTCCCAAAAATCCTCCGACTGAAAATCCGACCCTCTCTTCAATAGCGATGGGGCTATTTATAGGGGTTTCAGGGGCGTACGTGCCTCCTAAAAACACTCCATAATGGGGGCTAACCTTCCCCGTTATGTGGGCCGTCATTGGCCCCATAACCGAGACGGTTACAACTGAGACGCGGGTGTCAACCCACGCTCCTTGGAGCTGTGAGACGCGGGTTTCGGCCCTCGCGCCTTGATGCTGAGACGCGGGTTTAGACCCTCGCGCCTTGGTGCTGAGACGCGGGTTTGGACCCTCGCGCCTTGGTGCTGAGACGCGGGTTTCGACCCTCGCGCCTTGGAGCGGCTGAGACGCGGGTAAGATTAACCTTGCGTCTTGGAATTCTGCTTTTCGATGGCTTGATTTTTAGACAGCCTACAGATGCTGGAAGAATTTCAAATAATAGTTCATGATGAGCTCCCAAACGAACTACCACCCATGAGGTGAAATCACCTAGAGGGGGGGTGAATAGGTGACTAGTTAATCTAATGGTGAATTAATGTGGAATTAAAACTATTTATGCAAACTAAAAATTATTACGCTAAACACACAAGGTATAACCTAAGAGTGTAGCCGAATTCCCGATGATGGGCTTTGGACTATCTCCTCAAGATTCCTCTAGATAAGAGTTGAGGTGCCGCTATAACTCTCTTAGTTGAATACAAGTGTGAGCAAACAATCCCAAACATATCAATAGAGCACAAATATATATCAAATATATAAAATGAAAGCAATATAAGCAATGTTGGTATGCAACATATAAACACAAGTGAGACATAGAGAGAGAGCAATCGCAAACACGGGAGATTTGTTTCGAGGTTCAAGCACCCTTGCTCTACGCCCTCGCCTTCAACACTATGAAGGATTTCCACTATAAACGATCCCACCAGATTACTCGGTGCCGCAACACCTACAAACGGTTCACACTAGAACTCCTTGGACTAACTAGTCCCTCTCTTGTTCCCGCAAGAACTACACACCGCAAGCACACTAGCTTGCCGAGGCCGCACCTCTACACCGAGCTCTCACTAGAACTCGAAATAACGCGAACCCGGAAGTCCACCTCCTCAAATACAAAGAATGAACACTTTGGTGATCACAATACTTTGATCACCTAAAACACACTTACAACAAAGATCCCTATAGGATTGATATAGCAATGGATAGCTCAAGTGTGTGTGAGAAAACTAGGATTGATTTGGTGGTGAAAAACTCAAGAAATCTCTTTTTCAAAACACTCTTGACAAACTCTCCTTTTGATATGGAAGTTTTAGCTCTAAAACATGTGGAGATAAACACTAAGATAGGCAGGAAAAACTAGCCCAAAAACTCTATTAAATCTTATATAAAATAGTCCAAAACAGCCTCAATATATAGGCCTCCAAAACTAACCGTTGGGGACAAACGCAATAGGAAATCCTGCTGTC
The DNA here is from genome assembly GCA_038442645.1 of Agave tequilana. Taxonomy (NCBI): domain Eukaryota; kingdom Viridiplantae; phylum Streptophyta; class Magnoliopsida; order Asparagales; family Asparagaceae; genus Agave; species Agave tequilana. Next base: position 69,206 of record JAVJIF010015611.1, read on the forward strand.
GATCGACCGGCCGGTCGACCGTGGCCTGGATACAGAGAGCAGTAGCTCTCTGCCGTCGACCGCCCGGTCGACTGGGCCTTTTCCAGAGAGCAGAGCTCTCTGGCGGTCGACCGGGTCGGTCGACCGGCCCTCCAGCCAAACAAAGCCGTGCACGTTTGTGCACGTCGGTCGACCGCCCGGTCAATCGACCTCTGGCGCGGTCGACCGTGTGGTCGACCAGCAGAAGGCCAAAAAACAATTTTTTAGGGATTAAAAACTCAGTTTTTTCCTTCAATAAAATCCCATAATTCTCATAAATTTTACAAAAATAAGTTCGGCGATATACTTTGATATAGAAACATTTAGAGTAAAAATCAAAACATGTTACAATATTTTGAACTATTTTCGTAGTGTGGAAGTTTTGCCTTAAACAAATCTGTGTTTTCCAAAATCTATTTTTTCAAAACTTCTCCAAATACAAAAACAAGATATTCTGAACACTTTTTAAGCTTAGTGTGTATGGATATGATCCACAAGACATATATGATGTAATATCTATGTTTTTTACATTAAGCTCTAAAATAAGTTTTGATAAAATACAAGTATATTTTAAAGCTTAAAAATCAAACCGGTATTTTCTCAAACAAAACTCTTTATGAAAACACATATAAATCTTGTATGTGAGTGTATATGAACTTGAGCAATCCACCAACTAATCTATCCTTTACATTTTATCTAATAAATAAAATATTGATACTTACAAGCATGACATAAGTCTTCTTGAAAATCTTCTCTTGAAGGTCTTCTTCTCCTTCTTGACTTGGTCCAAACCTTGATCCAATGTGGTAGACTCCTCTTTAGTACTTGATGCAATCTTGATGCGCGAGCTCTTAAATCGACACGTGTTAACTCCAAAACTTTGACTTTAAATCCTTTGTTGAAGCTAAACACCAACTAAAATTTTGATCAAATATCTGATATTAATTAAGTATAAGATCATTAGTACTATAACTACATGAGTTAATCATCATCAAACTAGAGCGATGGGCCTTTGGGCCAATAATCTCCCCCTTTTTAATGATGACAAAACTCATGGAGTTATATATGCATGGATTAAAGTTAAGCTTCATAGAAGCTTCTCCTTAACTCATACATAACAATAAACAAATGGATATTCAATGAAGTGCATAAAACTAAACAAAGATATATGCATAAACAAGGTGAGAGAAACATGCATAAACTAAAAATTCTTCTACCCAAAAACCTTCTCCCATTTTGGATAAACTTTCAAAATATTTTCTCCTTTTTTTTGTATAAACATAAATAAACTCAATACATGCATAAACGCAATTTCTTAAAAGATGCATATATAAACTCAAAATTATTCTCTCCCTTTTTTTCATCATCAACAAAGGGGTGAAAAACAAATCAACAATAATGATATATATGCGATATATATTCATGAAGAGGAAGACGTTAAGTTAGCTCCCCTGCATACATGCATTAAATGAAGAAGGGATGACAAAATCATAACTCACATAAACCATAATGTACAATGCATAAGTGGAGATGTTAAACTCCCCTACACACGTGTACCACATAAAGAAGAGATGTCAAGCTCCTCAATATAAGATACACTCAACATGAATCTATATATAAAAGAAATGTTAAGCTCCCCTTGCATATAGACAATACATATCAAGCCAATTTTTTTTTTAAAATCACTCTAAAGATAAAGTTTGAATCAACAAAGCAAATTTTGAGATATCACTTGTAAGTAGACAAAATTTTAAGATATCACAAGATTTTTGATACCTATTGAAATTGAAAATTTTTGATACCTATTGAAATTGAAACATTTATAAATTTTGATACCAATGAAAGTAAAATATTTTATATTTTGATACCAATTGAAATATATGATAAATTTTGATACCAAATAACAGGCAAATATTATTGATACCAATTGAAAATGAAATCCAATTGAAATCGAAACATATTGATACCAATTGAAGTATATTGTAAATTTTGATATCAATTAAATGGTAAAATATGAAGTATATTTTAATACCAATTGAAATACCATTGAAAATAATGCATGAGCTTATTAAAATACCAATTGAGATACCAATTGAAATCAAGATTTAAGTCAAGCTTAACATAAACATAATTTGTGCTTTAAACATGTAAGGATATTGTAAATCAAGCACAATGAAATCATATATTTGTATGAAAATGAAAATACCAATTGAAACTGATATTATTTGAAATTTGAAGCATACATATATAGAAAACATATATGAGTATACAAAAATAGAATTTCATGAAGTTCATGTGTATTACTCATAACTATCCACCCTAATCATGCACATGATAAAAAGATTTTCAATAAGGCTCATAAGGCATGGTCGCCCATCCATCCGTCCTTTAAGGGTTGGTAGGGGTTTTTAAAAATAAGAGTTTAAAAATATTCTGCAAAATTTTAAAACTCTACCCATTGAAGAATAAATAACTAGTTTAAAGTAATTTTTAAAAACTAGTTAAAGATTCTTCAAACATGAAAATAAAATATATATATCTCATAAGGTATGCTAAAAACACAAGAGTTGACACTCAAATCTATAAAGCTTAAAAATTCTCCTGAAAATAATGTCATGAGTAAACAAAAGAATGTGAGTGTACAAAGGTTATGTGATTAGCATAATCATGAAAAATAGTCAATGAGGCTCAAAACAAACATATAAAAAAATAAAAATTCATTTTTCATTTAAATACAAACTTCAAAGTATATGTATGATTTATCCAAAATTAAAAATATGCATATATATCATAAATACAAATGAGTTCATAATGTAATTTTGCATGAAGGTAAGTGACTCAAGAGTATACATGTATATTTATTAGTTTCGAATAAGAATTACAAATACATGAAGCAAAATATGCACAAAGATCGGTAAAACAAGTGTAAATGAAAGAATCATCAAAACTAGGTTATACATGTACATGTAATGAGTATAAATGAGCAATAAAGTACAAACATATAAGAATTAAATATTGCTTACTATTTGTACAAATATAGATACAAGTTTTAATGAAGGCTATATTTAAACAAGTATTCACCACATAAAGCACAACTTCTAAACATGCTAAAAATATTATCTATGTAAAAAGCATGTAAACTAAATAGGAGTTTAGAGGCAGTTACCAAACCGTATGAACTATTCTCTAAGTATCCAAAACATGATGGTCCTCCCACCAAATTTTCTTGATAGTGATGCATCAATTGTATGTCCATCTAGCCCATGCATCCACCACCAAGGGACCAACCCTCTCACGTCATGTGAGAGCCCACACCTATATCAAACATAAGAGGTGGGGATTTTGGTACCCATTTTCTTTTGGGTCATGAGGGTTAGCTTTGTTTGGAACACAAACATTTTTATTAGCAAAATTAATATGCTTTATCTTATCATAACAAACTTTGCTAAATGGCCTTTGCGACCGCAATGTGTACATTTGTACACTCTAGCATGCACATGTGAATGAGTGTGATCATGATGTGCAAAGTGTGCATATGTGTATCGTGGGTGATGTGCATGAACATGTGTAGCTTATTTCTTTTGAAACAAGGTTTCCAATCTATTATGATTAAATGCACAATTATTCAAAGTTGAGCTCAAACAATCTATTCTATTTTTAAAATTTAATCTCATTTTTTTCAATGGTTGCATGAAAAGTATGGTGAGAATGAGAATCAACAATCTTGTTCTTTTTAGAAACATTTTCCTTTTCCTTTGAAATAATTTTTCTTTTTAAAGAGTTGTTTTCATTCAAAGCAATTTCCTTTTTTTTCACCAAAATAATTTTATTTTTCAAAGAAGTATTTCCTTTACAAAGATAATTCAATTTAGAAGTCAAGAAAATATTATCCTTTTTCAAGATATTATTTTTTTTGAAATACATGCCAATTTATTTTGAAAGCAATCTTTTCTTCTAAAATAGAATCATATTTCTTTTTCAATCTTTATTATCCTTTAAAGCAAATCATATTTTTCAAGAAGTTGTTGACAAAAAGATTCAAGCTCATCATAAGACATGTCAATATCTTCTTCTAGTTCGGATTCGGAGTTTACCTTAAGGGGGTTATCCCCTTAGACCATGTAGCACATGTTGGAAGCATCACTTCCACTATCCGAGTCACTCCCCGCATAATATTGCTTTGTTTACCAAGGAAGACTAAAGTGTTACATAGTACAAAAGCCGAATCAAAGTTAGAAATCCAAGATAAATATTCATCATTTAGGATTGACTTTAAAGCATGGATGGCTTTTGCATTAACCTCAAGGTGTTTTCCATTTAAACAATATGAATCTTTAATAGTGAAAAAATAAACATGAATACCTAAGCGTTGAGGTGCAAAGACATCTTAACTTTTCAAGTTTGGATATTAAGAATGTCAAACAAGGGAGGTGACATGAAATCCATGTGTGTGTATAAATATTATGATTAGTTATAAATGAGGATCTTTAATTCTAGGTTGTTAGACCCAAATCAAGAGGGGGGTGAATAGGTGACTAGCTAATCTAATGGTGGATTAATGCGGAATTAAAACTATTTATGCAAACTAAAAATTATTAAGCTAAACACACAAGATATAACCTAAGAGTATAGCCGAATTTAGGATGACGGGCTCTGGACTATCTCCTCAAGATTCCTCTAGATAAGAGTTGAGGTGCTGCTATGGCTCTCTTTGTTGAATATAAGTGTGAGCAAACAATCCCAAGCATATAATCAATAAAGCACAAATATATATCAAACATATAAAGATGAAAGCAATATAAGCAATGTTGGTATGCAAGATATAAACACAAGTGAGACATAGAGAGAGAGAGAGAGAGAGCAATCGCAAAGACGGGAGATTTGTTTCGAGGTTCGAGTACCCTTACTCTACGTCCCCGCCTTCAACACTATGAAGGATTTTCACTATAAATGATCCCACCGGATTACTCAGTGCTTCAACACCTACAATGAGTTCACACTAGAAGTACTTGGACTTACTAGTCCCTCTCTTGTTCCCGCAAGGACTACACACCGCAAGCACACTAGCTTGCCGAGGCCGCACCTCTACACCGAGCTCTCACTAGAACTCGAAACAACGCGACCCCGCAAGTCCGCCTCCTCAAATACAAAGAGTGAACACTTTGGTGATCACAACACTTTGATCATCTAAAACACTCTCACAACAAAGATCGCTATAGGATTGATACAGCAATGGATAGCTCAAGTGTGTGTGAGAAAACTAGGATTGATTTGGTGGTGAAAAACTTAAGAAATCTCTTTTTCAAAACACTCTTGACAAACTCTCCTTTTGATATGGAAGTTTTAGCTCAAAAACATATGGAGATAAATACTGAGATAGGTAGGAAAAATTAGCCTAAAAACTCTCTTAAAATCTTATATAAAACAGTCCAAAACAACCCCAATATATAGGCCTCCAAAAACTAGCCGTTAGGGACAAACGCAGTAGGAAATCCTGCTGTCGGTCAACCGCCCGGTCGACCGGCCAACGGTTAGATTTCTGATTGTTGTGCCAGCGATCGACCTGCTGGTCGACCGTTGCCTGGATACAGAGAGCAGTAGCTCTCTGCTGGTCGACCGCCCGGTCGATCGGGGCCATTTCAAGAGAGCAGAGCTCTCTAGTGGTCGACCGGGTCGGTCAACCGGCCCTCCAGCCAAACAAAGCTGTGCACGTTTGTGCACGTCGGTCAACCGCCCGGTCGACCGACCTCTGGCGCGGTCAACCGCCCGGTCGACCGGCAGAAGGCCAAAAAACAATTTTTTAGGGATTAAAAACTCGGTCTTTTTCCTTCAATAAAATCCCATAAATTCTCATAAATTTTACAAAAATAAGTTCAGTGATATACTTTGATATACAAACATGTTTGAGTAAAAAATCAAAACATGTTACAAACATTTTGAACTATTTTTGCAATATGGAAGTTTTGCCTTAAACAAACATCTGTGTTTTCCAAAATCGATTTTTCTAAAACTTCTCCAAATATAAAAATAAGATATTCTAAATATTTTTGAAGCTTAGCGTGTATGGATATGATCCACTACACATATTTGATGTAATATCCATATTTTTGACATTAAGCTCTAAAATAAGTATTGATAAAACACAAGTATATTTTGAAGCTTAAAAATCAAACCGGTATTTTCTCAAACGAAAACTCGTTTATGAACACATAAAAATCTTATGTGTGAGTGTATATGAACTTGAGCAATCCACCAACTAATCTATCCTTTACATTTTATCTAATAAACAAAATCTTGACACTTACAAATATGACACAAGTCTTCTTGAAAATCTTCTCTTGAAGGTCTTCTTCTCCTTCTTAACTTGGTCCAAACCTTGATCAATAAGCTAGACTCCTCTTGAGTACTTGATGCAAGCTTGATGCGCGAACTCTTGAATTGACACATACTAGCTCCAATACTTTGACTTTAAACCTTTGTTGAAGCTAAATACCAACTAAGATCTTGATCAAATATCTGATACTAATTAAACACAAGATCATTAGTACTATAACTACATGAGTTAATCATCATCAAAACTAGAGCGATGGGCCTTTGGGCCAACAGAGGGATATCCATCTCAACATTGATTTGATTCCCAGAGCGAGTCTACCCAACCTCCCACACTACCCGATGAATTCAAAAGAGAGTGAAGTTCGAAGGGACATGGTTGAAGAACTAATTCAAAAGGGCACAATAGAGAGCTCATGAGTTTATGTGTAGTGTGATCGGGGGAAAATCGCACACAAAAAGTATATGATTTGAAATGAAGATTTAAAGTGTGTGTGCTTTGGCTTCCTCGATACTTCTGTTATAGCATAGAGGCTAAAACGAGTCGAATCCACAAGGACGGGGGCGATAGAAGCTTTACCGGTTAATTCACGTGTTTGTTAAAACGTTCTTCAAAGTTTTAAAGAATCAAAAGAAAAGAAAAAAAAGAATGAAAAGAGAGATACGGTGAAATACGAAGAAGTGGAAACATTGAAAAGAATGTATTTGTGGTTTTTCTTGTATTTCTAAAACAAAGTGAAAAAGAAAGAAAACTCATGGCACTAACTACTAATGACTCCACCAACATGCTAACCTCTTAGTGATAGTTGCGTCACATGTATCATTGGCCATCACTAGTCCTTGGTTCAAGAGCGATTCAAAGCATGACCCATATGTAACTATCACAACCCAACTCAACAAACAAGTGCAAGCTACACTTAAATCATCAAAACACGATAAGAGCAAGCATGAAGTAAAGTAATGTTAGCTTGTTAGTGGTTAGGAAGTTGAGTGTTAGATCCATCATCATGAGCCATCAATGGCTCTTGCAAGAGCAAGGCCAAAATGAGGCTATTAGATTCATGTGGATTATCCATAAAAGAGGTTAGCAAGTTGGTGGTTAGTAGTTAGTTGCCATGAGAGAAAAGACTAGCTACACATGTAAAAGAGATTAGACAGAAGAAAACATAGAGAGGTAAAGAGAGCACCTTTCATAGATTGTCACCTTCTATTACAAGCACTCTTGCATTCCAAGCATGAACCACTCTCTCTCCCTATTACAAGAACCATAAAATGAAAAATACAAAGAGGGAGAAGAAGAACTACCTAACCTAAACTAAACTACAACATGAAAATTAAAACTACCCTAAAACTCTGTATATCTCAAGTCTGGAACCCGAGGGGGGTATTTATAGCCACCAGGGAAGAGGGGGGCCAGGTGAAAAGCCCTGGCCCAAAACGCGGCCGGGGTCGCGGCCGTACAGCCACGGAAACGCGGCCCAGGCCGCGTTTTCGCGGCCATACTAGGGCCGCGCGCGGTCCGCGGCCATACTAGGGCCGCGCGCGGTCCCGTCTGTCCCCTATCAGGCCCTGTGCCCGGTTTCGTCTTTACAGCCCCTAGTTTTCAAAGAATCAGCTCTCTAGGTCAATGGCTATCTTTAATAGGCTTTTAATCACCAATTAAATGGTGATTTAGGGTCTTCTTCTTCATTACACACCATGGACCTAGAATCAAGCAAGCAAAACTTTATTAGTAGAATTTAATATGAAACTAATGTGAACATGTGATACAAGTTATGCAAATTAGAGACTAATCATAGTGTCGGCCCTCTCGACGCCAAAGAAGAATGAAAGTTGGTGAATGTACGTGGACAAGCCATCGACAAGACCACTATCCAATATCGATTTATGATACATCATCTTGATGATATGTTAGATCAATTAGGAGGGACTTGCATGTTTTTAAAGTTTGATCTGAGGAGCGACTACCACCAAATTCGCATTAAGCCAAGAGATGAGTGGAAGCCGCCGGTGTTCAAGACTCCAGAAGGACTGTACGAGTGGATGATTATGCCCTTTCGACTATCCAATGCACCGAGATCTTTCATGGGATTGATTAATCAAGTGCTTAGGCCTCTCTTGAGATAATTTGTGGTTGTCTACTTTGATGACATCCTAATTTATAGTTCAAGCGAAACTGAGCATCTCCAACATCTACGGGACGTGTTCACAGTTCTGCAAGCCAAAGAGTTATACATCAACCTGAAAAAGTTCAGCTTTATGACTACAAGCTTGATATTCTTGGGTTTTATTGTTAGTTCACAAGTTCATGCAGACAAGGACAAAGAAAGGGCAATCCGAGATTGGCCTGCATCCAAGAGTGCTACCGAGGTAAGAAGCTTTTACGGCCTAGTTACCTTTTACCAGCATTTCATTCGCAACTTTAGTAACTCGGTAGCACCTATAACAGACTGTTTGAAGAAGAAAGGTGCTTTTGTTTGAACTGATAAAGCCAGAAGGGCTTATGAACTTATTAAGGAGAAGCTTATTAATGCCCCTATCTTAGCCTTTTCAAACTTTAATAAGGTGTTCGAGCTAGAGTGTGATGCTTGCAGAGTAGGTATTGGAGCAGTACTCTCACAGGAAAAGGGACCTTCCTCAGTGAAAAATTAAATGAGGCATGGCAAAAGTGGTCTACATATGAATAAGAGTTATATGCAGTGTACCACTCATTGAAGTCATGGGAGAGCTATATTATAGCTAGTGACTTCATGCTATTTTCGAATCATCAATCACTCCAACACTTTAATAACCAAAAGAACATAAACAAAATGCATGTAAGGTGGGCACCATACTTTGGGCAATTCATTTTGTGATTTGTCACAAATTTGTAGTAGATAACAAAGTTCTCGATGCATTGAGTGAAAGAGTTTCAATATTGGTCTCTGATTGAGTCTAACCTATGCATAAAAAATTACAGAGTTTAGAAACATGCTTGGTTCTCAATGCTACTGTTATAGCAAGTGGCTATACGGGTCATGATAGAGATAGAAGTGTTTTTCGTATTCTTTTAAGTTACTAAAACTAGTTAAAGCTTCTTTTTTATTTTTGAAAAAAAGAACTAAATTAAGTTAGAAATAAAGTAAAAGATAGAAGATGGTTTGGGTGTTTTAGTTGAAATAAGAACTATGTTAAAAAGAAAGAATGAAAAAAATAGAGAAGAAGAAAAGCGTTAGTTTTTAAAGTCATTTTAAAACTAATGTACAAAAAAGGAAAGATTTAAAAAGAATAACACCCATGGATCGTTGAATTGATTAACATATCTTGGAGTAAAATAAAGCAAAACAAGCAAAAGGAATAAAAGCAGCGATCGACTAAGTTGAATAACAATGAATAAAAGTGAAAAAGTTACATTGACTATCACTCTCAATGCAACTTTCTTTAAAGAAGATTACATTTACTGTCACTCTAAACACAATTCTTTCTCTCTTTTTATTCATAAAACTCTCTCTCTAATCTAAACTATAAAGAAATGAAAAATTACATTTAAAAAGAAAAAGAAAACCTAAACTAAACTAGAGCAAAAACTAGTCTAGGATCTCTCTCTGCAATGTGGTGCCCATTTGCCTTCAAAAATTGTAGTATTTATAGGATAAAAAGAGTGCCAAGAGGTGGTGAAGGGATGAGCTCAAATCGCTGCCCCAACAGTCAATATCCTTATCTCTGTTATCCATTTGTATACTGATAACTTCATCTCTGGACTTCTGGATTTAGATTATCTTCATTAATTTCTCAAACAAGGATAATAAATCAGAAAAATCTGATTTAGTTGGAATAGATTTGATAATATTCTCTCTGTTTTCCCATGTTTTCTGGTAAGATTTGTCTCTGGACTTCTGAATTTAGTATTATTTTCGTTGATCTTCAAGTTAACCAAATAAATCTTCAAAAATCTGATTTTAACTGGTTTTATCTGGTGTTATTTTCTTAGATTTTTTCCAATTTTTAGATAGAATTTCTTTTATACCTCTGGATTTGAGGAAATTTTCATTGATTTGCTTGAGCTTTTAAAACTCCAAATTTAATTGGATAAACTTGTCCATCTTTCTCCATTAATTACCCTGCATACTATTAGATATTAAAATAAATTAAATAGCAGAGTTTTATTACAAAATAAATATGTAAATGTGACACATGTGACACTGAATATGAATTGTATGTGTACAATCACACCCCCACTCCTATCTTTTGCTCGTTCTCGAGCAAAAGAAAAAGTAAAAACTATATTAGCTATCCACTTTCGAAGGAATCACAATTGCAATTGGCACGTGTAACAAGCCATTAAACCTCTAGGTTTATCCTAGAGGACGAGTTTTGTCTCGTGAGGATTTTCAGTAAATTACACCTACAAAATCCATAAAGAAAGAGAAATAAAGTGTTAATATTTTGAAAACGCTTTTGAAAGAGACAAAATATTTGAAGAATTTTTGACAAAATTTAAGTAATCTATAAGTTATAAGAAAATTGACTTTTTCATTCTAAACTTAATCTCTATTCAAACACTTGTTATCAATCAAGGTAAGAAGTCAAACTATATTTTTCATCTAGTCTATTATTTTATTCTAAATCATATGCATCTTTGTGATCATGAAATTTTGACTCGGGTTCTTCAACTATAGCTCTTATATCTTATTTTAGAAAATTTTTGCTGGCGCTATCCCTTAGTTCTATTAGGCTTTCTAATCTGCCCCTGTAAGGAGCCTTTAGTGGGTAACTCTCAAACCGGACAGTCTTAAGGCACCGGGTAAGAAAACACCCCAAGGATTTAAGGACTCGAGCAAATAAGGCTGCAAAACTTAAGAATTTTATTAATTATATGAACCACTTTTAGGCGTGAATACTTATACTTTATGAGGCACAAATACAATGCTTGATCAGAAGATTTTTGATACACACATATATATATATTTCTTTTTCTCTTTTCTTTTTTTCCTTTTTTTATAAGGCATAAGAATCTTTGTTTTTGTATCCTAAATGTGTAAGTGTATAAAGTATCCATATTTCCTCAAGGTAAAAATCAAGACTAATTACTTTTCTAATTTTTCTTCCTAACCCTAAAAATCAAACAAATAGTCTTATTTTGACCAGTATAAAAAGTCCTAATTATGATTCTCCTATTCCTTAAAATTAACTTCATTTCTTACAAAAAATAAGTCAAGATATTATTTCTCTTTTCAAAAAGCTTTTAGAAGCAAAGAAAATGTTATATTTTTCATAAATTAAAAGAAAACCTATGTTATGTTAGAACCTTCCCTCACACATATCTCATGCCTTGTCCTCAATGTATGAATGAAGGCATATATTAAGGAAAAATATTACCTCAAGGCGGTGGTTCCGGTGGGGATCAGATTGGACCAATCATTGTTGCCCAATCTAAATAACATGGATTTTCAAAGAACCCACCTTAGACGACCTTTTGTTATTTACATTTTACAATCTCCAAATGGAATAGGATCATGAAAGATCCTAACATGAAAATTATCCCCTTTTATATGACCAATCTTGAAAATCATTACAGAGTCATTATAGTCTATACCTATGTCCAACAGAATGTGATTCGAAGAAATGGTTGATTTGAGCTCAAGAATAAAAGATCTGTAAACTAATACTAACTCGGGAAAGTCAAGTTTGAGTTCGAGAGTCGATTTTGATTCAAGAGTTGTGTCTAAATAAAATAATTGAAATTCACATTCCATTCTCATCAATGAAATGTGACTTTTCAAAATAGGTGATTCAAATTCAAGCTTCATGGATGCAGGAATTAGGGTTGGCTCAGGTCATGAGTCCAAATCGGGTAAGGACACCTGAGTCAACATAGATTCAAAAATTGGGATTGAATCACAAAGTTAGGGTTGGGGTTACATTCATATTCAAGTTCAAGTTTCTTGAAATGAAAACTTGCCAATTTGTTCAAGGCTTGAGATTGGTTCCTATCAATATGGCTAGGAAAATTGAAAATAGGTAGAAATTGGGTAGAGAGAGATTTCTCATTCTTATCATTAATTGTGTTGACTAAATAACTCATTTGTGCTTCTAACCTATTGATAGTCTAAGTACAATCAAGATTGATTGGATGAAAATATTTTGGTACTAAATTAGGTTTTCTATTCTCTTTTCCAAGTCAATAGATTTTTCTTCTTGTTGTGGGACTTAGAATATGGAGTAAGGATCTTGAATTTGAAATTTTTGAGGGTTTGTGATTTTTTCATGTTTTGAACTTGTCGCTCGGACTCATGCAAAGCTTCTAGAATCTTTTCAAAATCTGATTTTTCCTCTATAGATGGTTTTAGAAAGAAGAAGCTGAATGTTGGTAAGATGGTTGACCATATGATTCTGGGAAGTTATATCCCCACTGACTCTGAAGAGTGGTGATGATTATTCTAGTCTTATTCATAATATTAGGACTAGGGTAGATATTGATTCAGATAAGACCAATTTGACATACTTGGTTGATTAAAGTTATGAAATACCAAGTTGGTAATACTGGAGTCACAAAAGGTTGGGGTGAAGTATAGATCACTATATGCATTGAAATAATTATAATCGTAATCCATATCACAAAGATGTTAAAAAAAATAAAACAACCAAACAGATAAACAAACAAAGAAAGAAAAATCTAGTCTAAGTTAGGGTAGACCTTAAACCTAGACGACTCCTAAAACTGGTTAGACTGTCCACGGGAGGTCTATTGCAGTATCTGACTACAAGTTAATCAATCAGATCAGGGCAAGGAGATATCCATGCCAAAAAGTGACGGGCGTAATTAAACAAACCACCAGGCTTCAAGGTTTCGTCTCTCAGTCCCTGACCTTTGACACCTAATTGGCAAGAGTTAAATTCTAACAACTTCCCCTTAGGTCAGTCTCTTATTGAGTCTGAGATGTCCCTAGGGCCAACGACTACTCAGTTTTAAGTTAGGTTGGGTTAGTGAGTGAGGCGATGGTTTTTAGGCTAAGAAAGGGTAATGACTTCCCACCTTATCTTGTTTATAGGTCAAGCCTTAATTCGTTTTAGTGCAAGTGTACAAGTATATAGCAAAAATGAATACATTTGAGCAATATATATATCACCCAAATGTGTTTCCTAAGCTACATGCAATACGCACAAACCTTGGCTTCAGCACTCTTCAATAGTGATGTAAAAAGATAAACGAATTAGACATGTGCTTAAATGTAAGTCTAAATTATTTTTATCATTTACAATCAACCATTTACTGTTGAGTTAGACAGTATATATAGAGTAAGTTTACCAAAAAACTAAATAATACAGAAGCAATATACTTTTAAATACAACAACAAACTGGTCAGTAGTTCACCACAAAAGCAGCGAAAATGCGGCTTTTGCCTGCTGCTTTTGTCAGGTTTGCATAGCACAATTGTGAGCTGTGATGCTCTGCCTTCGTAGATGGATGCACAGAGTAGCAATATGTATACTACAGTTATTTGTTTTCAGAATTCAGCCACTGCACACTGATCGGGAGAAACCACGCACGAAAAGTGTATGTTTTGAAATCAATAGTTAAAAGTGTGTGCTTTGGCTTCCTCGCTACTTCCGTTATAGCATAGAGGCTAAAACGAGTTGAATCCACAAGGACGTGTTGGCCCAAGGTTATAATCACCCGGTTTTAGAGTTTTGATGATCACAAAACATATACAGTTATTTGTACTAATCAAATTTATGTGTTTAAGATTATTTCAGGGTTATTAGGATTCAAGATGTTTCTTCCCTAAAGGAAGGTGGTGTTGACTCAAGATGACTCAAATATGGGATCAAGAATTCAAGCAAACTCAACG
>JAVJIF010015612.1:0-10000 GCA_038442645.1 Agave tequilana
CTCACCAAAGTTATCTTCTAAACGGATCGCCATTATATGTGTCTCTGTGTGTGTTAGGGGGGGTTATGTACCTCAGCAGGCCAGCTGAGTGAGTTTGTCAGCCAGCGTGACGTGGTAAAATCTTAGCAGGAAATCTGTGACAGAATTTAGGCGCTAAAAAGACAAAACATCTCGCTCAAATGACCATCAATCACTTTACAATTACAAATTGATCAAAATACCCTCACTTTTACTTTTAACCTAGACAAAACTATTCTCTCCAAAACATTTTACCGATCTGAAAATTTGAGTTTTTTAAACCAAAATCAGTTTTCAGTAATTTTGAGTTATAAATTTCTAATTCATCCACACCCAAAATATAAATTTATAAATAAGTTCTGATCAAGATGACGAGAAGAAAGTAGCAGCCGAAAAGGTAAAAACATGTGTAATACCCTAGAATATTGGTTGCCCTAAAAAAATTTTATGGTTTTTTTTCAAAAATTTTCCAAATCATATGTATTTAAATAACTTTTTCATTTTTAAACATCATTTCGCTTTAGATCGCAGTCTCGACGCTAAAAAATTTCGATTTCAGTGTCGAATTTTCTAAAAAAATGAAAATTAAATAGAAAAGTTTGATAAAAAAAGGGTTTTTTTATTAAAATTTTGAACTTTCTAATTTCAATAAAAAAATTTATTTTATTTTTTTAAATAATTGACCAGAGTCGCAGTATTTTGAAAATGTTTAATTAGTTTAAAAAGTTGTTTTAATCACAATTCAACCGCTTACTATGCGACTTTAAACTATTTTTTTAATATATTTGTTTTCAGAAACTACTATCGAAGTTGCAGTCTCTGAAGAATAATTTTTTGATTTTAAAAAAGTTGTTTTAACAAAGTTTCCAAAATAAGTTTTAATAGTACAGCGACCATCATCTATATCTTTTATAAAAAAGGTGTTAAGAACACTGCAATCGCGGTTCGCACTATTTTTAACCGTCATTTTCATTTTGTAATTTAATTTTATTTTACACTGCGACTTCGGTCGCAGTATTGATTAACTTATTTTCATATATGTGACCAGGTAACAGTCTTTTTTTATTATTGATCTAATTAGAGTATGGTGACTGTGGTCACAGCTTTATGAACAGCAACCAAGGTCACAGACAGTTAGTAATTAAGTTATTTAGAAGACTGCGACATTGGTCGCAGTCTTGTATAACTTCTTACACTGCGGACCATGGTCGCAGTTTTATGTATCAGTCCATTTAAGAAATTCTAGTTTACTACACTGTGACCTTAGTCGTAGTCATGTCGCAGTCTTGTATAACTTCTTACACTTCGACCATGGTCGCAGTTTTATGTATCAGTCCCTTTAAGAAATTCTAGTTTACTAACACTGCGACCTTGGTCGCAGTCTTTTATAATTAATTTTCCATAGTTGCGATCAAGGTCGCAGTTTTTTATTAATTAAATATTTATAATATTGCAACTGAGATTATTATATAATGTGGACTATATTCTGAATATTTGTTCATCAAGGGAACAAGGGGATTTGTTTCTCAGCAATGTGTTTCCTTATATGTCAAAAACAGAAACAATGCCGGCAATTTAAGAAAAAACTATCTTGAAAGCATCACCTATCTGGGCATCCTCATTAGTAATGATCGCATTTGGTGCAACTCCCTGCATGTATTTGAGCCATTCTTGAAAATCCAAACACATGTATCACTTTGCTCATCTACGAGCAATGCACAATTGAACAAAATAGACTGTGAATGATGACTTACTAATGAATGGAGAAAATGACAGGTTCAGATGATTAGTCATGTATGTTGTGTCAAAAACTACCACATTCGAAAAAAATTAAATAAGAAGATATTACTCTTCCATTGGTCAAAAGACACTTCTTAGTGTGCATGCATGATCAACCTCATTAGTAAAAGAAAAATTCTAGATCTGACTCTACTTTCTCTTGAAAATATTTGATGATAGAAATGAACTCTTACTCAATATTATTTCTCTTATGTCGAATAAAATCAATACACTGTTGTGCGCTTACTTGTTCACAACCTTCTCCATTATTATTAAATAATATTAGAATGACACATTCCTACATCATTCAAATTGGTCATAATGAATCTACTCATCTTTGATCGATGTGTCTGATGAGAGTAAAAGTGATGCCACTTTATCCGGGCTTGATAAATCATGCGAATGTGAATCAGCAAACTTGGTGACCACTCAAATCTTTTGTCTAGTAATAAGTGTAACTGAATTTGCATCTCAGCAGGACAATGACTCTAGTATCAATACGATGGTTAACAGTAAACCCTTCTTGTCTTTTATCCCACAACTTTTGACACCCTCCTTTTTGCAATAATATTTTCTACAAATGACTTCATGTGGAGGCCTTTGTGATTCATTTATTCATTTTTTTCTCACGCCAAAATCGTTGTTCCTTTGTGTCATTCCAGAAGGATTCGAGCTAGAATCCTTCCACTCAAATACAACCCCCTGACATTCGAATACAAGATCCACTCCGTTGAAGTGATTTTGTATTATTTCAAGTAATTATAAACCAAAAATCATATGTTTTGAATATTTTTTCCATCTATCAAGCGACACAAATGGACGGCCGAAAGTAGTGAGTTAGTTAGATCTGTGTCTTTAGACAGACAAATTCTCGATCCAGCCATTTGATCATGATCTAAACATTAAAAACCCTGCAAATCAATTTTTGTTAGGTTTAACATTTTCAACAATGTTAAACTAACCAACTCACTATTAGGCAGTCCGTTTTTTCCTACTTGATGCATGTCAAAAAATATTCAAAACACTTAATTTTTAGTTTATAAATACTTGAAACAATATAGATCAACTTAATAGTGAATCTTGTATTCAAATGTCGGATGTTGGTATTTGAGTGGAAAGAATTCGGATTCGAGTCCTTCTGGAATGACACAAGTCCATCTCTCTCTCTCTCTCTCTCTCTCTCTCTCTATATATATATATATATATATATATGTTGTGTTTGTGTGTGTGTGTGTGTGTGTGTGTATGTGTGTATGTATGTATGTATGTATGTATGTATGTATGTGTGTGTGTGTGTGTGTGTGTGTGTGTATATTTGTATATATATATTTGTGTGTGTGTGTATATATTTGTGTATATATATATATTTGTGCATATATATATATATATATATATATATATATATATATATATATATATATATATATATATGAGAAAAATGTATATCAGCCCGCGGGCTGAGAGTATTCTCTCAGCCTGCGGTGACGTGGCTCAATTTGTCACCTCACTGACTTGCGGCCCGCTTTTAGGTAGAAGTTAAATTACCAATACCCTTATGATAACTTTTCCTTATTGTTTATTATTATTTTTCCCCCCTTTTATTTTTTGCCGCTCTTTATATGATATAAATTACTTTTCACCCTATTTCCTGACCTCTTTTTGAAAGATCTAGTTTCACCTTTTCAGTCTGCGATACACTTTTTCTGAAAATATAAAATCTTTTTGAGATCAATTTTTTTCTGCAAAATATTTAATGTCGACGTCTGAGCAGTATACCGGCGATCTTAATATGGAAGATATTGCATCTGGTTCTACTTTCTCTCAGAATATTGAAAATCTTGAAGGGTTGACATCTCTGCATGCCGATCAACAGGTTTTAATTGTTTATATCTATTTTAAAAACAATTTCTTAAATATTTAATGTTTTCTCTTTAGACTATGAGGTACTGCGACCGTTTTAATATTTGAAAATATCTCCGGCTGTGAATTCCTTTTTCTAGGGTATGCGTCTTAGGTCGCAGTCTTTAGTAAGGAGTAATATATATTTCTTCACATACGGATAACTGCGACTTAGGTCATAGTGTTTAGTAAGGAGTAATATAGATTTCTTCACATGCGGATAACTGCGACTTAGATCGCAGTCTTTAGTAAGGAATAATATAGATTTATTCACATACTGATTACTGCGACTTAGGTCGCAGTCTTCTATAAGGAGTATTATAGATTTCATGTCGTATGTGAAATCTTATTTTTATTTACTGCGACTTAGGTCGCAGTCTTTAGTAAGAAGTAATATAGATTTCTTCTCATACGGATAACTGCGACCTTGGTCGCAACAGCTGATAAGAAGTAAATTGTTTTCATCTCTTATGCGACCTTGGTCGCATTTATATAACTTATATTTTAGAATACAGTGATATCTAAAAATATTTATATTCATTTAATTCGTGTAAATTCTTTTTGTAGGATATGAATGCACATGCAGAAATGTCTGGAAGCTCAGATAAGTTTATAGGGAAACAGTTCCTGTCGCATATGGAAGCATACAATTTCTACAATTGTTTTGCAAGGAATAGAGGTTTTAGCGTGAGAAGAAAAAGTACAGATAAGTCACGGAAGCCTCCTCATGAGATTATTTGCAGAAGATTTTGCTGCAACAAGGAAGGGCTGAAGAAGTTGTGTGACAAAAGATAAGAGGGGCTTACAGTGCGTCGTCGAGTTAACACTAGAGTATCTTGTCCTGCTGAGATGCATATCCGTCTTCGTTTTTTGTTGGACTCAAGTCGATATTGGGTTATCACAAAATTTGTTGATACTCATTCACATGAATTGTCTAGCCCGGATAAGGTACATCACCATTACTCTCACCAGACTCATCGTTCAACAATTAGCAGAACCATTATGAGCAATCTGGTTGATGTTGGAATGCGGCCTTCAAATATTTCCCGCGTTGTTAATGCAATGAGCCAGGGAGAAGGCTATGAAGAAGTGCGCCCTCAACAAGTTATTGATTTCACTCGTCAACGTAGAAATAACTGCGGTCATGAGTTTATTGCTATTATCAAATATTTTCAAGAGAAAGCCGAGACCGATCCAGAATTCTTCTTTTCAAGTGAAGTTGATAACGCGGGCACACTTAGAAGCATTTTTTGGGCTGATGGAAGAGCTATTTCCTCGTATCTGAGCTTCTGTGATGTGATCGTTTTTGACACCACAAACAGGACTAATCACTTGAGCTTGCCATTTGCTCCATTCACTGGAGTAAATCATCACCGGCAGTCAATTTTGTTCGGCTGTGCAATGCTTGCTGATGAGCAGAGGGATACTTTTGTTTGGTTATTCCAAAAATGGCTCAAGTGCATGCATGGAGTTGAACCGAAACTGATTATTACTGATCAGGGTGCGCAGATTGGTGAGGCCATCAAGATTGTTTTCCCGACGTCTCGGCACCGTTACTGTTTCTGGCATGTACGGAAACATATTGCCGAGCAACAAATCCCAATGGCTAACAAGTATGGAGAAGATATGGTCTCCGATTTCCATGCTTGGTACACCTCCCGCGATATAAGCACGTGTGAGGAACGATGGCGTCTGATGAGTGAAAAATATCAGTTAGAAGAAGAAGATGGCAGTTGGTTGATGAAGATGTACAGGCTTCGTGGACATTGGGTTAATGCATATATCAAGGATGTTTTCTCTGCTGGAATGACAACCAGTCAGAGGTCCGAGAGTATTAATTCCTTCTTTGATGGTTTTGTTAACTCAAACACTAAACTAGTGGAATTTGTTCACCAATATGATAAAGCCGTTGCTTCCCGTCGTGCATCTGAATCTCTTCAAGATTTTAGGGGTTTGAATTCTGTGCCCAATTGTACAACCAATCCATATGAGATACAGGTTTCGAAGTTGTATACACCGAAGATTTTTCAGTTGTTCCAAAGGAATGGGCAGTTGTAATGACACTGTTTTCAGAAGAGGTGGAACAGGACAAACCTGGATCAACATATTTGGTTGGTAAATTTTCAGAATCAAAAGACAGTTGGGAAAAGGTCAGTTATGATAATCGAGAGGAACTTCATGTTTCTTGCAGTTGCTCGTTATTTGAAACAGAGGATATCCTATGTAGACATATTCTGTGTATTTTGTGGCGCAATCACGTTACACATATACCGGAATCATATATACTTCAGAGATGGAGGTTGGATGCTCGTTACAAAAACGTTGCAATTGAAAATGGCATGAGGCCTTTTCCCAGCCAAGGCACTCCACGGACGGCTAGATTGTGGACAGTTCGTTCAAAATTTAATGCAATTCTGGACATGGTCGCTGATTCTGATGAAAATATTTCAAAGTTGGAGGGAGTTTTGGAAAGTTTTGCCCAAAATACCACTAGAGAATACAGAGCAATGTCAGGAAATGATCATTCATCACATCCTAAGACTGCCGTTGGTTCCAGTGGATCCGTTGTCATATTGCGAGATGGTGAAGAATTGAATATACGTGATCCATTTGGTCCTGTACCAACCAAGGGGAGACCTAGAGCTGCATCCAGGCTTAAGTCTGGTTTTGAAGATTCTATATATCAGAAGGAAGTTAAGCATCGAAGATGTGGTAACTGCCAAGAGCTGGGCCATTACAGGACTGGTTGTCCGTTAATGGTATATTACATTAAACCTGTTAATCATTTTTTTTTAACGATTAATCTTTAAATTCTTACTATTTATTTTTTTAATTGGCAGAAGAAGTAGGTTTGGGTTGCCTCCATCTGGAAGGAAACAAAGACTTCAATTTTTTATGAAGTGCGACCAGGGTCGCACAGTGTAGAGAGATTAAGTCGCATTCTGACACTGGCGTGTAATTATAATCAGATTTATTATCATTCTTTGATTTCTACTGTATTATTTTTGTATGTACTTGTACTTAAAGTTCTACTTTATAGTTTAATTTTTTTTGTACATAATGTAGTCAGAGACTTTGGTCGCAGTGTACATGATTAATTGCGACCAAGGTCGCAGTGTTGTTATTGATAAAGATGGCCAGCAACTGCAATCTAGGGTCGCACTACATGTACTGCGACTTAGGTCGCAGTACGTTAGGTAGGTGTTAATACGCATAGCGACCTTTATATTAACACGCATAGCGACCAAGGTCGCAGTGTTGTTGTTGATTAAAACATTGCCGACATCAACTTCGACCAAGGTCGCATTGTATTTTATTAAGACTTCGGCTATCAACTGTCGCAACCTTCTTTTTAAAATTTTGAGGTGGTGAAGACTTAAGTCGCAGTACGTTAGGTATGTGTTTCCTTAATATTAACACGCATAGCAACCAAGGTCGCAGTGTTATTGTTGATTTATATTGCCGCCATCAACTGCGACCAAAGTCGCATTGTATTTTACTAAGGCTGCGGCTATCAACTGCGACCAAAGTCGCATTGTATTTTACTAAGGCTGCGGCTATCAACTGCGACCAAAGTCGCAACCTTCTTTTTAGATTTTTGAGATGGTGAAGACTTAAGTCGCTGTACGTTAGGTAGGTGTTTCCTTTATATTAACACGCATAGCGACGAAGGTCGCAGTGTTGTTGTTGATTAACACAATTACTGAAGGCATGTTTGTTTCTAACATCAGTACGCAATAGTAAAAGCCAAGTTCTAACAATGAATACTGTAATAATCAATGGAACTTATAATAAATAAATGTATAGAAATGTGTATAAATTAAATCAATACAACAAAAAAATTATGCAATGAATTGCACTTGAAATATTTTTTACATTTATAAAAAAAAATTGTGGTATATCAATAATTTGTCAACTATCAGTCTTCATATGTCGTATGTCGTATAATGTCTGTTTCTTCATCCCAACTCTTCTCTACATCTGCAAGTATCATGTATGCAAGCTCACTTCTTAGTTTCTGTACAGCATCAACCGTAACAGCATCAGCAACTGATAGATGATAGCCAGACGCTATGCTTTCCATGTACTTGCATACATATATAGCGCAATCAACACTGAAATTTCCATAGAGCAATCATTAAATGAAATTAGTTTTTTGTACTAAAAAAAAAAGAAAATATGAAATGAAATTACATGTCAAAAATTTATATACCTGTTTGCTTGTTGGGGGCATTTTGCGTATTTTATTTTATTTTTTCTCAATTTTTTTTTGGAATGAATCTCAAAAATCTCTAATAATCTATCTTTCTGCAATGTCAATAGGAACAAAAATTAGTATTAACCAAATTAATTGCAAGTTTTCAGTAATCAAAATATTAAAATTTAACTCACCATTATTCTTGCATCTGTTTGGTAAAGCTTTGTTATACTACCTTTTTTGTCAGCTGGGACCAAAGAGTTGTAAAAAATCCACTCTTCTGTGGAGCAATCGAATACCAGCAAGGTCCAGTGAAATCCCGATTCGTCGGCACTATGTTTGTGATTGATCGGGAAGAACATGTACTGCACGTCAGCTGTCCAGTTTTTCAACAGCTTCTGCTTGATGAAATGACCTTCCAGATCTTCAATTTTATTTACAACACCGTGCTGCGGACAAGAAAAAAAAATAGAAATCAAATACAAAATGAATTAAAAATATAACAAAAAATTATAAACTGCGACCTTAGTCGCACTATATTATTTAGTTGCACAGCTCCGACCTTGGTCGCAGGTCGCAGCTGTTACATTTTGTCGCAGTACTGAGTTAGTAGCAGTACATTTTAATTATAAACTGCGACCTTGGTCGCAGCTCCGACCTTGGTCGCAGGTCGCAGCTGTTTCATTTTGTCGCAGTACCTGAGTTAGTAGCAATACATTTTAATTATAAACTGCGACCTTGGTCGCAGCTCCGACCTTGGTCGCAGGTCGCAGCTGTTACATTTTGTCGCAGTACCTGAGTTAGTAGCAATACATTTTAATTATAAACTGCGACCTTGGTCGCAGTACATGTGTTAGTAGCAGTACATTTTAATTATTCACTGCGACCTTAGTCGCAGTACATGATTTATGTCTACACAGAGATAGAGAATATTAGTAATCTGTTCCAGAGTTGATATTACATTAAACAGTAAAGGAGAAAGTAGATTTTTACCCAAGCTTCGCTTCGGAAGAATATGTTTTTTAATCCTTCTCTTTTCTCAAGATGCTGCATGTAGAAATGAATTACAGTTGCATCTAAGTCTCTGCTGAACATCAGGTCCTCAATGTCATTCCTTGAAATGATGATTGAATTATCGGTATCCTGATATGCAGTAGAACTGCAAGATATTCAAACAAAGTTAGTAATTTAATTGTTCTTATATAAAGGTATAACAGAAATTTTTTGATATGAATTAACTTACTCAGAGTAGGACTTGTCGAAGAAATGTTTTATACGAGCTTGTTGATCGGGCTGCAGAATTCTGTATGATGTGGTTTCGGTCAATTCTGTCGATTTTGGCTCAGTGGAGGAAATCTCTTTGTCGCCGAAACCAGCGGTAGAACTCGCAGCCGCAGGCTGTGGAAGAGGATTTTCATTTTTTTTCTTCTTCTGTTTTGGATAAACAAAGTCGGAGTCATCGCGATCTCTTTCAGCGCGCTTTCGTTCTTTGACTCCCCTTTCTATTGTTCCTTTAGAGGTTTCCAAAACAGTTTCTTTTGATGATTGCTTCTGAGGCGGAGTATGTTCTTGAATTTCTTCTTCAGAAGCTCTATCTCTTTGGATTTCTTGAGTCATTTGAGTTAGATTCAGAGAAAAACTTGGAATATCTTCCCCAATATTAATTAAAACAGACTCAGAACCCATGATTTTATCCTCTTCCAGTTTTTTCTTCTTCTCCTCTTCAGCCTGCTTCTCCATCTGCTCCTTCATTCTTTTGTTCTCCATCTGCGCCTTCCTCCTCTTCTTCTCATTCTCTTCCTCCTCCCTCCTCCTCCTCTTCTCCTTCTCCTGCTCTTCCTTTTCCCTCCTCTTCTTCTCCTTCTCCTCTTCTTCCCTCATTCTCCTTTTATTCTCCTCCTCTTCCCTTCTTCTATTCTCCTTCTCCTCCACTTCTCTCCTCCTGTTCTCCTTTTCCTTCTCTTCTTCCCTCTTCTTCTCCTTCTCTTTCTCTTCCTCTTCCCTCTTCCTCCTTTCATTCTCCTCCTCTTCCCTTCTTCTATTCTCCTGTTGCCTTTTTTGGTTTTTCTTCTCTCTTTTTCTCTTCTTTTAATTTTAATTCAGCCT